>DF357527.1:99334-112668 GCA_000787875.1 Solanum virginianum
ATGTTAATTCCATGATGAACTTCCATATTGTTGTGAGTTGACCAAGCCTAGCTCGGAGGGTTGTAGGCTCGAGTAACCACATCGAGGGGTAGGTACCTTGGTTGCCTAGTACGGGAGGTAGTGGGCCCGTATAACCACATCGAAGGGTTAATACCTTGATTGCCTAGTATGGGGGATAGTAGGCCTGTATAACCATATTGAGGGGTTGGTACCTCATTAACCACATCGAGGGGTTTGTACCTTGGTTGCCTAGTATGGGGGTTAGTAGGCCCGTATAACCATATTGAGGGGTTGGTACCTCATTAACCACATCGAGGGGTTTGTACCTTGGTTGCCTAGTATGAGGGGTAGTAGGCCCATATAACCATATTGATGGGTTGGTACCTCATTCGCCTCTCTAACGGGGTGGTAGACCCTGGATATTCTACCTTGATAGTCACTTGCTACACGTGTATTTTGTTCCACATAAGCATGGCTTATTTCAAGCATCCTTCATTCATGTCGTATTGTTACTACGCTATCTATTGCCCATGATATTGCATTTTGCCTATGTTGCCTATCTGTTGCTACATTACATCCTATATACTTAGTATATTCAAATTTACTAACGCATACTCTATGCTTACATGATGTTACCATGTAGGAACCAGAGCCCCGCATGATCATCCTCCTACTCTACGTGGATAGTGCGATTATCTCTCAAGCTAGTTGGTGAGTCCTCCACTTCGGGGACATTAACCTTGATCTTATGCTATCTGTAAAGACTTCCTTTTTTGTTTATTATGTACTTGACTATGAGGGTGAGCCCGGTTGCTTGTCTTGGCCCCCCAAGTTATATGGTTAGAGGTGTTGTTGGACATGTTATGTGTGATGCTATGAGCTTTGACTCTCTCTTGACTCTTGATGTCTATGATATGAAAGTTGTCCCTTTGCCCCGTTTATCCCTATTTGCTATCTTTTGATATATTTTATTGCTTCCATGACCAAGGATGTGTAATGATATGTTAAGAGGTTTGCTTGGGGTCCCTTCGGATTCTCCATGCACCGTATCACGTCTAGGCCCTAGACTTAGGTCGTGACAGTTATCATGTCTCTTTGAATTTGATCTAGTTGAATTAACACATCCAAACTAACGATTGAGCTGTTGAATTGCCATGGAGTGTTGGTCAACTTTAATGTTTATCTTGGTAATGTTGGACTTAACCCCCTTCAAAGTCTCATCTAGAGCGTCTGCCCTTTTTAACAACTGGTCAAACATACCCTTAATTTTGGAGCTCCTATCTCATATATCATGATTGTGTAAGGGTACATAGTGGCTACTCATCCTATAATCATTGCGGCCCCATGCTTTATATGATAGCTTTCTTGAATGACCACTGGCTTTGTAAGCTCTTGTATCTGCTGCATTAGCATCTCCAGATTAGCTCTATTTTGAGCAAGCATGCTAAGGAAATCTATATTTTTTTCTTGGTTAGAACTCATGTCAACAGTGCTTGCATGATCTATTGGATACCTATTCCTGGGCTCCCAAGTATGGTTTAATTTAGCTACCACGTTCAATTGCTCAAAAATTTCTGTGAATGGTTATTCCACAAACAGACCTCCTAAGAGGGAATCAGCACATGCTCGACTATTAGCATCTACAGCTCGGTAGATTCTTCACCAGGACATTCCCTGGGATCTTATGATCTAGTGTACTCCTTAAGCATCTATTAAACTGCTCCCATGTAGCAAGGATTGAATCACCAGGGAATTGCTTAAAATGGTAGATCTGGTCTACCACTTTGAGCCTGTTTGGTTTAATGAAGTACCTTGCTAAGAAGGCTATCTGTAATTCTATCCACTTGGTGATAGAGCCCTATGGAAGCTTAGATAGCCATAATGCAGCATTACCTATGAGAGATAATGGGAAGACACAAAGTCCTACTATATCCATAGACAGATTTTATGTTCCCATTACACTCTTACAAACAAATGCCACATTGTGCAAGTGGCTATGTGGATCCTTCGAAGGTAAGCCCATAAATAGCCCACGGTTCTGCAGCATCTGAAGTAACCCACTAGAGACCGTGAACTTTGTTCTGCCGGTAGTGGTGGCAACAAAATAGCTCTAGTCATATCCATAGCCATGGGGTTAACCTGTACTGATTCCACTGGTAAGCATTGGCATTGAAATCCCGAGGCTGTGGAATGTCCTCCAATAAAGGTGGATTCTCATTCCCATTATCATTATTATTATTCAGTTCAAAGCTGCATTGGCCGCATTATTAGCATTCTCTTGGGCCGTTCTTCTTGTAGTTCTGTGGATCTCTGTATCAAATAGAGTTAAGGGCTTGCCTTGACTCTTAGTGTTGTGCATACACTACTCATACACCCTACAACTAAACAAAAACAAAAGTAAAATAAAAGGAACTATGGATTAACACTCGAATTACTAGTAAATTTACTAAGTCTAGCCATATTCCAAGGCAACGACACCAAAATCTTGATGTCGCCCAAGTTACATCTTATTTTTAGAGGATAAAATGGTCGCTACCAAGAAATAGAATCTAACCAAGGTTAGGGTCGAACCCACCAGAAATAAGTAGACTTAAGACAAATTCACCAAAATGCAACTCGAGTAATTAAGCACCTCAATTCCCCAAAGGGGGGATTTTGCAATCAACTAGAAGAAAGTAGACTATACTAACTATCACGAGAGAAAATTAATAATAGAGAGCAACTAAGTTATTGTGATCCCCATGATTCCCCAACTCAGTATCACCAGATAACCTGATTCTTGCCTAGTGTATAGCATGCCAGATAGTAATTTAAGTTCACCAAGCCCTATGGTCAAAGGCGAGAGGCGAATTTTACTATGCAACTTGGCCTATCTCCATAGTGTACATTACTAACCATTATCTATTAGTCCCAGTACAGCCTCTCCCTGGCCTAGTTCGGTTGATTAGATGAGAATACATCAATTGAATCTTGTTAAATAATCTTTTTTCCTATTCATTACTACCTTGGTCCAATCAGTAACACTAGGTAGGTTCTAATGTTGGCCACCACTAGAAAACATGCAAAACAAAGAGAGTTAATTAATACATGCATATACACCTTCCAAGAATTATAAATTATCCGATTTTACCTTGTTAGTTCTTAATGGTTCCCACAACCCTAGTTGTGGATTTAGCTATACCTGTTATGTGTAGATGAAGAAATTATGAATTGAGAAGACATAATTCAACACTTACACAATTGAATTAAGATCAAGTAAATCCAAAGTCAATGGAAATCACAAGCTTGAAGATTGAATTGAAGCACAAGTATTCTCAAAGACTCTCTCACAATATTTTCTCCCAAAGTATTGGTTTCTCTAAATACAAACCCTAAAACTACTAATAAGTGACGTCTCTACCTGAATAATGACCTAAAAAACTTATTTATAGTAATTACAAATAAGTCCTAAACAAATAAGGAAAACTGGTCAGCAAACTCCATGAAAGCACTCTACGACTCATAAAGTCTTTTATGGCTCGTAGTCAAGGTCTCATAATTAGTTACTGGAATTTCGAACTTCTTTTCTATGAGACACCTTTACTCGTAAAGTGTTTTATAACCCGTAAAAGGGGTTTCGTCTGATTAATTTCCTGTAAGTTTACTTCTTTGATACTCAAGGCGTGAAAGGTAGTCTACGACTCGTAACTTTCTCCATGACTCGTATGCATGTCTTGTAGACTTTAACTTCAACAATTTGCCCCTCACTAGAATTTCTCACGAAACATCTTTTCAACTCGTAGCATGCTCTACGACTCATATAAGGTCTCCTACAATAGCAAAAACCAACAACTTCTGTAATTTTTTCCCAAATCATAGCCAACCTGTAATCCTGCAAATCTAAACACAAAACCACATGAAACCCACAAATATCGCATTGAGAACACACAAAATCCTAAGTTTTGAGTATCAAAAGTGTTATATTTTTGCAGTACATCACAAACCAAACATTTTGAAATATACTCCGTAATGTCTTTATACCATTCCATTAATAGTGTTCTTTAAGGGTCCGGTACATTTTTGTACCTCCAGGGTGCATGGCATATGATGAAGTGTGTGCTTCATTCAAGATTTCTTTTTTCAATCTTTCATCATTAGTGAGACACAACCTATTTTGATAAGATAAGACACCATCCTCTTTTAATGAAAAAACATGTTTTTCTCTATCTTAAACCTTTTTGGTCAGCTTCATGAGTTTCTCATCTAACTTTTGTGCTTCTCTAACCTGCTCAAGAAATACGTGTTTAACTTGCAGTTGGGAAATAATTGGACCAGATAAATAGCGCAATAAGAACATTCATGGCTCTTAACTTAAGAAATAAGGGCAATGGACTCAAAGATAGGCTTGCAAAGGACTTGCAGCTTAAGGCATCTACAACCACATTAGCTTTTCCTAGTTGATAATCGATCGTGCAATCATAATCCTTAATGAGCTCAAGTAATCTACGTTGTCTTAGGTTCTGCTCCTTTTGTGTAACAGAGTATTTTAAGCTTTTGTGATCAATGAATATGTAATATTTTTCTCCATACAGATAATATCTCCATATCTTTAAGGCAAATTCAATAGCAGTGAGTTCTAGATCAAGAGTAGGATAATTCAATTCATTTTGTTTTAATTTTTGAGAGGCATAAGAAATAACTTTCCTTTCCTCCATCAAAACACATGCTAGACCACGATGAGAAACATCACTATATACCACATACACCTTCCCCTCCATTGGTAAAGTAAGTGCAGGCGCTTGCGTCAACAAGGATTTAAGAGTTTCAAAGCTCTTTTGGCATTTGTCACTCCAAATAAATTTTTTCTCTTTCTTCAAGAGCTTAGTTAAATGGGAGGCAATAATGGAGAAGCCTTTCACGAAGCTCCTATAGTATCCTGCCAAGCCTAGGAAGCTTCTTATTTTGGTTAGACTTTTGGGAGGTTTCCATTAAACAATTTCATAGATTTTACTAGGATCCACCTTTACACCTTCGGGTGACACGATGTGCCCCAAAAAGGTCACTTCATTTAGCCAAAATTCACACTTGAAAAGTTTTGCATAAAGTTCTTTCTCTTTCAAAATTTGCAAACAATTTGAAGGTGCTTATGATGATCTTCACTACCCTAGGAATACATTAAAATATCATCTATTAAGACTACCACAAATTGATCTAGATATGGCTTGAATATTCGATTCATTAGATCCATAAATATTGCGGGAGCATTAGCCAATCTGAATGGCATCCCCAAAAATTCATGACGACCATATTGAGTTCTAAAAGCAGTTTTAGGAATATCTTTCTCTCTAATGCACAGTTGATGATAACCAGACCTCAAATCGATCGTTGAGAATAAATTAGCACCCCTCAACTGGTCAAATAAATCATCAATCCTTGGCAGTGGATATCTATTCTTGACTGTTATCTGGTTGAGTTTTCTATAGTCAATACATAATCTAAGAGTTCCATCCTTCTTCTTTACAAATAAAACAGGGGCTCCCCAAGGAGAAACATTGGGATGGATAAAACCCTTCTCAAGAATTTCTTGCAATTGAGTTTTCAACTTTTTTAGTTCTACTGGAGCCATCCTATAAGGAATAACAGAAATAGGAGTAGATCTGAGAATAAGCTTGATTGGAAATTCAATTTCCCTTTCTGGGGGTAACCCAGGAAGATTTTTTGGGAAGACTTCTGGAAAATCACACACAGTAGGTATATCTTTAAGACTAGGGCTCTCCAAGCATCATTATTTGAGCAAGATACATATCACAACCTTGATGAATCATCTTTCTTGCAAAGGTCGCAGAAATAATACTAGACGACAATGATCTTTCACCTTGTACAATAATATGAGAAAATGCAGGGTCCTTAAGAGTCACATGCTTTGATCAACAATCCTCTACTACATGATATTTATAAAGCTACTCTATCCCGACAATAATATCAAAATCTTGGAAGGGCATTTCAATCGAATCATCTGAGAAAACTAGGTCTTCGATCATGAAGGGACAAGCTTGGTGAATTTGATTACAAATAACTCGGTAGCCAAGGGACTTTCAACTACCACATTGTATTCAAGCCTCACTGATTTCACATTTTTGGGATGAACGAGTGGTGAACAAATATAAGAATGTGTAGAACTGAGATCAAACAATGTAAACACACATAAGCCAAATAAGTGAAATTTACCAACAACATCTTGGCTATCTTGATCATCCCTCTATTTCTTAGCATTAGCTCTTGTAGTAGCCCTTGGCCCACTAGGTTGATTTGCTCCACTTGCTCCTACCACTTGGATGTTTTTTGGTCTTGCACCCCTATTAGTTTGAGGAGGAGTAGTAGAAGGCTTCTGAACCGAGCTTTCAGGGCGCAAGGAAGGAACCTGTTTAGGACAATCCTTCACTTTATGATCAAAGATGCCGCAATTAAAACACGCACCAGAAGCTCTCCTGCAAACACCATAATGATTCTTCTCACATTGTTCACACATAGGAAAATGAGTCCTGCCTTAGCAATTATTTGGAGTGCTACCTGTAGAAAAATTTGATCTGCTTTGCTTGGGTTAAGATGATCTGTTAATACCAATACCCTTAGAATCATCAAACCTTCCCCTTTTTTATTGACCTACAAAATCTGATCTAGCTTTTCGGATTTTATTTTCATGTCTATTAGCTTCTGCCTCATCAAGTCTTTCCCAAGTAAGAGCAGCGAAAACTAATTTACAAAAGTTCTCATGTTGCAAGATTGCCACATTCTTTCTGATGGAATCATTTAGACCATCTTCAAATCTCCTGCACTTATCTTTCTCTTCTTCAATAATATCTCTAGCATAACAAGAAAGCCTTAGGAACTTTTGTTGATTTTAGCAATAGTCATGCTCTGCTGCCTCAAACTTAAAAACTCATTTTTCCTAGCATCATAGTAGGTAGGTGGAAGATACTTCACATGAAACTCCTTAACTAAATAATCCCAAGTAAGAACTAGAGGTTTTACCTTGGCATTTGGAACAGTTACCTACCAATCATAAGCATCCTTTTGTAATAGTGAGATAGCATACTTAAATTTTGCAACATCTGAACACTCTGAGATAGCATACTTAAATTTTACAACATCTGAACACTCCAATTGCTCAAACACCCTCTTCATGCTTTCCAGCCATTGTTCAGCATCAGCGGGATCAACAGAATCTTCAAATTCTACTTTACCTATTTTTCTCATTTTCTCGAAGTTTATCCCATTAGGATTGTGCATCGCTTCAGCCATGTGGTGGAAGAATTCAGCCATTTGTTGGAAAGCAGGATACATAACTTGAGTACTATAGCTCATATGAGGATGTGGGATAGGTCTTACACCCTGTTGGTTTCCCACTTTAGACCCAATAGTGTGGGCGACGTACAGATCTGGGAGATGTTCGCCAACCCCTTCTAGTGCACGAGGTTGGGAATAAAAGTTATTTGATCCTACCCATGCTGCCTCCATACATCTATCAGAGGAAGAGGTCATAATTTAATTCCTTCAAAAGGGAAGATCACATTGCATTAAAGACATGTACATGATGCATATGCACTCTACAAGCACTAAAATAGTATTAATCATGTAAATAAATAAATAACGTAGCTAGGATGTTTTACAAAATAGATAAGTATATAAGTAATTCACATCAAAACTCCTAGAATCACAAGCCTAGGCTTTGATACCAACACTTATGGCAACCTCGTGGGAGCATGCCACTTCTGTACGATCTGGGCTCATAGAATACTTGCTAAAATATTAAGAGTTTAACACGCAACATATTAATCATGATTTAATAATGAATCCAAAATAGTTATAGGTACGGGATTTTATCCTAGAGGTTCCAAAATAATTTAAACCAATATCTCGCAAGATTTTTATATACTGCCCATACTATTGTAGTACACGCTGAAAATTATTACCAATGTTAAAATGCAAAGATATAAAATTTACTAGTTTTCGTTTCATACAATCAGCTTAAAATAACGGATAATTTAATATAAAATAAGCTTGCTGACTCTATTTAACTAAACAAGCCAAAACTTTAAGTTACAAACCATGGTTTCATAATTTACACTAGCCTTTCAAATTTATATATAAATATGCAATAGCAGAATCATGTATATGTCCCAAAACTAGTATAATATATATGTCTAGATGCAAATGTGATCTTTTGCATAGCTCTCAAAATTTGTCTTCAATGGTCATCCTCAAGCATCATCTCGGGTCCACTCCGTACTTGGCTACCCAGTGTTTATCGTGGGCACGATAACTGGTACACCAGAGGTGCATCTTTTCCGGTCCTCCCGTACTAGGGAAAGGTCCTCTCAATGCTCTAACGCTCACACTGGATATAGGTCGAACTGTCTCACGACGTTTTGAACCCAGCTAACATTTCCCTATAATAGAAATAACTATCATTAAACAGGAAGCTTAGTGGTGAAAAACTAAAAGATGAAACCTTTAGGTTCCTCAATTTACCTTTCTTAAGTCAAGGCAACACAAATACAATATAATAAGTAGACCAAGTGAACAAATAGATCAGTAGTATCAAGTATGATATTTAAAGGTCTAAGTGTCAAAAGTTCCTGGAAGCATCTTTATGAGATAGTCGAATAATAAGCTCGCCCAATACGTATGTCATGCCTTCACACCAACCATAATCAAGTATGAAGAAGGGTCGAGGCCCTGTACCAAAAGTGCTAAAACCTAATAATCAAGAGAACCCAGAACCATACTTAGAGTGGCTTTCTCGTTCATGCTTAACATGGACCGCTTTCATCTTTGGGATGAACCAAAAATCCATAGTCAAGATGGCAATTGATCTGAACATCAAGCATGCTGATAGTGACAAAGTCACAGACACAAGAAGGACAAAGTCCACAAGGATGTCAAATGATCAAGCGATTCGTACAAATTGGTGAATTAAGCGAGTTCCTTACAAGTCTCAAAATATATCAACACAACCACATAAAATGACAATAACATAGCTTAGATACTAAGATAATATTCAAATTACCAGCAGGTAGAAAAAACATAAGAATAAGGTTTTACACGAACGTGAACCTTTTTGCATGTAACAGACCATACCGAATTCAAGTGGTGGATCAATACGGGATCGATTTCTTCAATCAATTTCCTTAAGATTGTACAAGAGTGTGAGCACCTTAATACTCATTTAAATGCTCATTTAATATTTAGCACTTTCAATAGGTAAAAACTAACAAGATGGATACCAAAAGTGAGCCCCATTTGTGTAAATCACACCCTTCTGGGCAACTTGACTACCTTGCATCGCAACTAATTTTTGAATGGGTAATGAAAAAATTAGGCTTTTCAGCCTACATAAAAACTGTAGGTATATGAATATAGGTTGCAAAAAATCAAGAATCACTCCAAAAGACCCTTTGTACAAAAATTTATAATTGAATCACTAACAACACACCCCAGGGGATTCCTACATCAAAAATCTGGACAGAACTTGTCCTCAATTGCATCCACTATTGTGAATCCATAACTTTCAAATTAGGTTCCAACATAAACATAAGAGTTGTAGCTAAATGTCTTAGGGTTGCAAAGAACTAAGAACCATCATAAAATACAACTCACACATTAAGATATGATTAAATTATTAGCAGCAATACATAGAAGGCTTCTCAGACAGAAAAATTGGCCAGGAATTTTACTATGTTTCAGCCCCTTTTTCAATACCATACAAGCAAATTCAAAATTTAACATATGCATAAAAGTTTTATATATGTGAATTAGCTTTCCAAAACATATTTACACACCACAAACATAACTATATACCATGAGATATTCCACAATTACTAAACATTGCACAATTTCAAGACAGAATTAGCTACTTACCAAAGGGTAGGGATCTCTTGATTTTTGCTCAAAGGAACTGATTATTTTCGTGCATATTGTCAATTCTATATATATAAGTGTGACTACCTTTACTACCACCCTGCCAATGAAAATGTTCCATGTCACATTAATCCAACTACAAATTTATGCATACTTGAGGACCCACTTTTGTACAATAGGCTAAGAAAAACATGCCAATTAAACATCCCACGTGGCCCCATGCAATTAACAATACAATCCCTCACATGGGCCCCATATTCAAAACTATCTTTCTCCTTTTTCTTTTCTCTTTTTCCTCTTTCTTAATTACTTTCTCCAACAATAAATTATATAGAAATTATTTATTAAATAATAAATAAAGGCAAAATGAAAAGAAAATATTAAGGTAACGACATGAATTGTGACCACAATAAATTTTCATCATTTTACAAAATGAATCTTTTTGCCGTTACCTACTAATGACTTTAAACTCTATGAGATAATAAAATTTAAGTAGAAATCAATAAATTAACAATATGACAGAATATAGAGTGCTCATAGCATACGACAGGTAATGTCCATCCAAACAAGGTGTAAGAGTTTACTATGCGGCAACATTTTTATTTTCCTTCAATATCACCCCTTAGGATGACCTCATATGTCTCTGCATGTTAAACTATTACAAACATAGCTACACAAAATTTATAAATTCCTTTATTATATGCGGTCCAATCAAAATATTCAATCGACTTTGACGTGCCTACCTTAGCTACATAATAATAAGAGACTACAGAAGCTAATGAATTCCTTCAATTTTACCTTTCAAGACGACCTCATATGTCTCTGTGTGTTGAACTATTACAAATGTAGCTACACAAAATTTATAAATTCCTTTATTACGTGCAGTGTAATCAAAATATTCTATCAACTTTGACGTGCCTGCTTCAACTACTTAATAATAGGAGACAAGTTGTTGAAACAGGCAGTTATTGCACGACATGTCTGCTTCAACTGCTTGCTTGAGTTGTCTGCTGCTTCTTCTCCCTTATTACATGCGGTCCAATCAAAATATTCCGCCGACTTTGACATACCTGCTTCAGCTACCTAATTATATTCATTCAGCTACCTCTCCTCCTCCTTTATTACATGCGGTTCAATCAAAGTATTTCGTCGGCTTTGACATGCCTACTTTAGGTACTCAATTTTATATTTCTTTCGGTACTTCAACTATGATTTTATAGTATTACCTCTAATAAGAAAGAGGCTACGAAAGCTGCAGCCAGCTGTTAGATGACATGTCTGTTTCAGTTGCTTGCTTGAGCTGCGTGCTTCTCCTCCTCCTCTATTACATAAGGCCCAATCAAAATATTTTGATCATGAGAATAAGAGTGTAAAAAGAATCAAACATATTTATTCGGGCAACGTTTACTACTATACAGCCATGAGGGAGTTTGTAAGGTATTATAAGGTCTTGAAACTGACTTAATTTGGGGAAAATATATATTATGTTAAAAGTAAATTTAAAAAAAAAAAAAGGGATTCCCAAAAGGTGGCTGCCCAAATTTCCACTTTTCATTCCTTATTTGTTTCCTCACACATTAATACTTATTATTATGACTTGTCTCACATATCTAATTGCATAAAAGTTAATAAATTGCACTAATACAAACCCCTCCCTCATCCCTTTCGATGATTCAAGAAAATCGATTTCTCTAACGACACAAATTCAAGTCAAAAAGTTGTGAAGTAGGGTTGATTTTATCTCAAGGGAATACCTTTTTTAAAGTGAATACATTATTTAATAATAAGGGCATTACAAGATGTATGGCCACGGTTTAGGCAACTGCTACAACAGATCGCGTAGCAATTGCTCTTTTGCTACGATTAATTGCAGCGGCTCATATAACTGTCACTATAGGGATCGTAATTGCAACGTTTTTTTTTTTTTGAAGTTATTGTCGACGGTTAATCCCCCATTGGGACAGTTATGAACTGTTGCAATAGACTTTTTATGGGACACTTATGAACCATTGCAATAGACTTTTATGGGACAGTTATGAACCGTTGCAATAGACTTTTATGTAACGGTTATTTATGTGCTATAGCTACATATTTTTTTTAATTCAGCCTTTATTTTAAGCAATTGCGACGATTGTAATATTCTAATGCGACGGTTCTAAGCTACTAGGACTTTTACTCTATGGCTATTGCAATGATTATTAGTAGGCTTTTGCAACAATTCTTTTCCTATTGCAATAATTATTATCACGCTATTGAAGCAAATCGATTATTCTACTGCTACGGATATTATGCAGCTATTGCAACAATTTTATAGAACATGAAAGTACACAAATTGATTCAATATCAAAATTATAATCTAAGTTTTTGTTATATCAGTAACAACAAAATATGGAAATATTTTTGAACCATTCAAAAAGGGTGTACTGAAACACTACTCCACATGAGTTTTCAATCTCCAAAACTAAAAGATTTGTAGAACATTAAACTTAATTAGCACATCAACCCTATCAGCGCACTCCTAGCTTGCTAGGTGAAGTCTTCGCTGCTGCTTTCATCCCTTTCTTCTCTTTCATCACCTATAATTAAAATACAAAATAATTTAGCAATATTTTTCACATAAGCTTAGTAGCTCCACATCAGCCATTTATGAGCGTTACTAATCTATATCTATATATAGCTAGTGAATCAAATTTTTACATATCTAAATGCCTTAAAATTTAAAACAAAAATTAATCACAAAAACCAAAAAAGGAACAGAGAAGGGTCTGAATCACCATAAACGAAAAAAATTTAAAATAAAAGCAAGAGTAAAAAGGTCAATACAATAGTTGCTACAGCGTTAGTTTCATAAGCTAAACAAACACAACATTGTAACACTATCCAAAGTTGTAACAATGTCAACACAACAAATTATCTTCATTTATCAGAACTATATTTCTTCAATAGCTTCAACAAGTTCAACAATTCCGCTTTATTCAATAATTGCTTCTTTCCCCGAATCAATCCCAGTTAACAAACTCAACACATCATAGTCTTTTTTGCTAAACCATGCCCTTCTTCACCAACAAGTCCAACAAGTGGCTTTACTGCACCAGTATTAACAACTCATTCTTTATCTAATTTTACCAAACTAAGCTTATAAAGAGTTGTTAATGCATCTATATCTGTCACGACCCAAACCTAGGGCTTAGATGTGACACGGCGAATAACAAGTCCGAAGAGAACCCAAACAAGCCTCTTGTTCGTAACATGCACACATCCTTGGTTGCAGAAGCAAAATAAGCAGTAACAAGAGTCAAGTTAAAAAGGGAGCGGGACTAAGGGAATATTTTTCATAAACATAGAAATCATAAGAAGAGTCAAGCTTGAAAGCATATACAAACTTAGTATCCAACAACACCTCTACTTTAGAATGGAGCGGGGGCCAAGACACC
>DF357527.1:121764-146916 GCA_000787875.1 Solanum virginianum
AATGGATGGCCTGTCTTAGGAAATATATGTAAAAAAATCATCTCCATTTGTCCAAATTTCTTCATCATCCTCGGTTTGGTACCTATTAAATCTTGCCTTCACACCATCTGGTAAGTATCTGTCATGACCCAAGCCTAGGGCCTAGACGTGACCGGTGAATGGGGACCCAAAGGAACCCCAAACAAGCCTTGTAGCATAACATTACACACCCTTGGTCGCGGAAGCAATGCAAAACAATGTAAGAAACATAAATAAGGGGAATTGGGACTATGGGAGAGACTCATATTTAAATAGATTGAATATCATAAGTAAATCAAAGGTCAAGAATAAAACGTAACTTGCCCAACAACACCTCTAACATAGGACTTAACGGGGGCCAAGACAAGCAACTGGGCTCACACTCATAGTAAAAGTACACCAAAAAGAAGGATAGTCTTTAATGCATAGCTTAAGAACATAAATATTGCCCTCGAACATGAGGACTAACCAACTAGCTTGAATGGATACCACTGGCCACGTGGAGGATGATGATGACCAAATGGAGCTCCGATTCCTACATGGTGATATCATGTAGGAATATAGGATAACATATGTGTAGAAAGGACCAAGCTATATTTCCAAAGTACAAACCCCTTGGTAGGTTGGTGATGATGTTGCCCCATCACCTAGGTGCTAAGGTACAAACCCTTTTATAGGTTACCAAGGTACAAACCCCTTGATAGGTTAGTGATAATGCCGCCCCATCACCCTGGTGCCAAGGTACAAACCCTTTGATAGGTTACCAAGGTACAAACCCCTTGATAGATTAGAGGATGGTCACACCCTACCTCCCATGGTGATTGAGACATACCCCTTAATTGTCTATGGTCAATCCAACACTATATAGAGAGATATCATATACATACTTTCCTTTTATCATCATCATAACATCATATAGCACATACCTTTCTTTTATCATCATTATAACATTATATACACACTCTTCTTTCATCAGCATAATATTATTCATAACATAAGACATGGTTTAGACCTTCGATTCCTCAAGAAACCATAACCGAATATTTTATCAAACACTTTGGGGGTGTGTAGTAGGAGTGGGTAAAAGACCGTGCAATTTAAAGATGAAATCATGCAAGAAAATCCATTGTAAAACTATCAATCAATACCTTGAAATACTCTCAAGTAATGTACATCAAAACCCCTCATCAAATCTTACAATAGATCCAAGATTTATAGCTCAAAACATGGCAAAACAGTCACAACTTTACATATCTTTAACACAGTTCATAGACATGTTCATACTAACAAACTCATTTGTAAAATCAACATTAAATCATGCAATATTAATTAAAATTAGATTTAGGCACCACGGGTACAAGGACCCAATGGTCCAACACCACATACCTTAGGTCTAGAGTTGGTTGGAATTGAGATTGGGAAGAATGGAGACTTGGAAATGATCTTTGAATACAATCTTGTTCTTGGGTTTCCTTGAAATTGAATTGGAGCTTGATGACAGCTTTTGAGAGAGTTGAGAGTGTATTTGAGATGAGAGTAATGAGTTTGATTCTTTAGAATATTGTTTAGGTCTTTTAGGAAGGTTAAGATAGCATTGGAAGTCTAAAAAGAGCATTAGAGTAATTAGCATTTACGAAAATGCCATTAGTGAATGGATGAAAAATTTGGCAAAGTGTCATCTCACAGGAGACTTCACTGGCCTTGTGGCACTCCATGGGTCGTGTGGAGTGCCCGTGAGACAAGACTTAGACAGAAAAATAGAATTGGAACACTTGAGAAAAAGTTACCATCGACATCACTTTGACTACCACTTTCACGGATCGTGTAGTGTTACACGGACAGTTTACTGGTCCGTCCCACCTCACTTAGACAAGAAAATGATACAAACCAACACACTCCCAAATGCCACAGCCTGTACCCCTTCACACGAGTCATACAAGGTAGTCATGGCCGATGCCTTAGCTTCCAATGCCACCCATACCTAGCCAAGCCTCCTAAAACACCTCCACGCCCCTCCTTACGACCAGTGGTGAGTCACAAGACCTGTGCCACTGTTCGTGGACCAAGACTTATCCTCACCATGCAATTTTATAGCCCCAAACATTTCCCATGACCCGTACAAGACCATACTGCCCGTATAGGTGCCCGTAGGGCTTCACTACACGAGAGGGTCTCACAAACATAGTCATAACTCCTTCATCTAACATTGGAATGAGGTGAAACCAAGTGCATTACGAAGCTAATTCAAAATGAATTTCATTTGACATGTTGTGGGACAGTTCCAAATGTGCCAAGAGTTATGTTTGTTTAAAGTTGACCTTTGCATAAACCATCACCCAAAACTCAACTCTTAGAGAAGTCTTGGATAGGTTAGGTACTAGGAGTCTCCCATGGACCTAATACACCCCAGAACTGACCAAATAAATCTTGAAACATGGATACATAAGAGCATAGATTTATGGGGTGTCACAATATCTCGAACAAAAGGTCAAACACTCTATTGTTGAACAACCCTCTACTATTGCTCCTTCTGGATTTTTTCAATTTTAAACAAGCCCCTTAAAAAGCACACATGTTTCTTTCACTAGAATACATCCAACGCAAATGAGTTGGACCATCAACCATAATTTTATCTACTAAATGAATAGGCAAATGTCTCATTATATCAAAAAAGATGGAGGAAAAATCTTTTCAATGTTGCATTCTACATCTATGATTTCATCCTTTAGCTTATCAAGATCCTTTCTTTTTATAACCTAAGTACATATGGCTCTAAAATAATTCCCAAGCCTAATCAAAGCTATAGACATATTCTTGGGTAACACTTTTCTGACTGTAGCCTAGAGCATGTAATGCAATATGAAATGAGCATCATGAATTTTGAATTTTGTATCCAGATACTTTCATTTCGTCAATTTGAACACGGTCTGATATATTAGAAGTATGTCCTTTTGGTAATTTGGCATATTTTAAAACTTTGCAAAACAACCTTTTCTCATCTGGTTTTATAGAGAAACAAGCTTTAGCAAGATGAATATTTTCACTATCACAATCTTCCTTTGGTTGAAGCTATTTGCGTATCCCCATCTTGTGCTAGTCATAGCGAGAATTTACATGATCTTTTGGTTTTCTCAATATATCCAATAAAGTCCCCAGCAACTATCACAAATATTCTTTTTTATGTGCATTACATCAAGACTGTGCCTTAATTTATTGGTTGTCCAATACGACAATTCAAAAATATGGACTTCTTTTTCCATGGGCTATCATTTTTTCATTTTATTTTCTTAGGCCCTTTCCAAAAACATTATTGAATTCACGTAGCTCTTCAAGCACTTGTATACCTGATAAAGGAGTAGGTGCAACTCTTTGTTCCTCTTTACCATCAAATAAATTTTTATCTCTTCTAAATGGATGATCATGAGGTAAAAATGCTGGATGACCCATGTAACATATCTTATGACTATGCTTAAGATATTGAGAATGTGTATTATAATTATAAGTGGGGCATGCCAATCTCCCCTTCGTGCTCCATCAAGAAAGCATTGCTAGTGTAGGAAAATCACTAATTAGCCACAATAAAGTTGCATGCATAACAAATATTTGGTTAGTTTCAACATCATATGTTTCCAATCCCACTTTCCATAACTCCTTCAACTCTGTAATCAATGGTTGTAAGTACACAATTATATCATTTCTAGGAGATGATAGACCTAGAATAATCATAGATAGTATCATATACTCTAGCTTCATAAAAATCTATAGTGATAAATTATAATTTATTAACATAACTGACCATTTGCTATGGGAGATACTCATTGTTCGAAATGGATTGAAACCATCACTTAAAAGTCCCAATTTAACATTATGATCATCTTTAGTGAAGTCAAGATGCAAGGAATCAAAATCCCTCTAAGCTTCTCCATCAGTAGTGTAAGGACCCAGACTTCACACGACCTTAATGGAGCTCAAAAATTTTGGTTTCGAGAAGTTTTGGACCAAGGTGACGCTCTATGAGAGCTCTCATGATCTGTCTGAGGTCACAAAGCCCATATGGGGCCTTGATGAAGTGACCCTTGGCCTATGAAGGAGTGTAGACCCTTAAGAGTGGAGTTTTAAACTAAGGCACACCATACTTGGACCCTCACTGTCTGTGTGACACTTCGCGGACCATGTGGTAGGCTGTGTGGTGGCCTTAGATTGAAATCCCACAATTTGGGATCAAGTGTAGTGCCACAGCCAAGTACACGACCCGTGTGAAGTGGCACAACCCATGTGTCCACCTGTATGGGCTCTGGAGCAAAATATTTTCTAAGTATTAGATCACCGTCTTGAAACTTTGTCGTGAAGAATTTTCAAAGTGAAGTGGTACGGAGGAACATATGGTCAGTGTAGAGTGGTACGGGCTATGAAGTCAGCTGTGTGAATACCTTTGTTGAATTTATCCAAATATGGAATCTTCGAGGTCAAGCTAATCTCACTTTAAAGCCTTAAATTCAAGCTTATTTATGTTATTTAAGGCCATCATGGGTCTCCTACATTAAGTCAAGCTCAAAGGAATTTCATTGTCTAAACTTTTCTAAAGAGCCGGTGGAAGGATCAATTTTAACTGATCATGTCTCTTAGCAAAAAATAACTGAGTGACCTACAATTTATCAAATTGAAGCTCTTCAAATTATCTTTCCAACATATTCAGTTTCACCTCATTTGGAGTTTGAAAAAGAACTTATGCCCTTTTTTGTAAAACCTTTCTGGGCGGGGACAGTGTTCCTTCATGGACCATGAAGAGTTTAACAACCCGTGAAGCCAAATGTGATAAGTTCCAGATAAAATTTAAAGGGTCATTTTATTGAAGTGTTTTTGATATTTTGGCCCATCCCCAAGGCTTTTTAAGAGTTTTAGACCCCCCTTTTACATTTCGAAACTTCTCCTACACTAATTCTAACCCCTCATTATTCAAGACTAATCCTTAGTCTCTAGAATCCAATTCTCAAAAATTCTCTCCAAGTATCATCTTCAAAATTCAAGCTAGGATTTAATTGGAGTTTCAACTTCAAGCTAAATTCTCCTCAAATTCATTTTCCTAAGCAAGGTAAGTGGATTTTGATTCTTGGTTCCTTTCAACCAAGAAGATCCAAACTCCTTTCAAGTGATTTTCATGAATTTTCGCATACTTTAAATTTGGGTTTTCAATATTATGATTTATTAAATGCAGTTGAAGTATGGGTTATGCTTATTTGATGATTTTAAGTTGATTTAAGCCCTATTACAATGTAATATATTAGAGTTATGAAGTTATGAAAGTGCATGTCCCCTTTAAAGCTTGATTTGTGCATGGGTAATCTATATTATGTTTTAAATGTGACTTTTACTTATGTCTTTACTTGAATTTCATAATGTATTGTTGATTTAAGTTTGAATGTACATTACCCATACTAGTCCCATCTCACTCATAGCATATGCATTCATGAACATTGAATTTTATGAAAATTATGAAGTGGGTTAAGCCCAATTATGTTTACGTATATGATTTTGATAAGATTATGATTATGACAAGAATGTGATCATATAAATGTCTATGATTATAGCTCTTTGAGCATTTTGAGTGCTTACACCATTTCGTGTATGTAAGAGAGTTATTCCTATGCATGAGTATTATGGTTATAAACTATGATTTGGCTTTTGAGCCTAAATGTGCATTAAAAAAATTAGAAGTGACTATTATCGCTTTTGAGAGTATATATATATATATATATATATATATATATATGCATATATGTATTCTTGTGGGATGACTACTTAGCACTAATGGATTGGGGCTTCCTCTCTTTCCTTGAACTATGTGCCTAGCATAGGTTATGTGAAAATCCTATCCAAAATGGGGATGCCCATAAAGAAGGTTGATTCTGAAATGGTAATTCCCATAAGGAGAAAAATAATAAGATATGCTATATGTGAAAATCCTATCCGAAATGGGGATGCCCGTAAGGAAGGATATTTACATTTCATACATCATGGATTTCATGGCATATTATTATATCACTCTTCTTTGGATATATATATATATATTTTTCTATATTATGTGCCTTGCCATAAAACTGAAATGCCCCAAAAATGTACTTCAGAAGTGCCCATAATCATAATTTTCATATATCTCAAAATTCGTGCGTGATATCAAAAATTCGACTTCATATTCTCAATCAGGGGGCAAAATTGAGTAGAAAATAAGTATAACCTGGATTTTGGAGGACCCATAGCAAAAATAATTTTCACTAATTTTATATTCTTAGTAGCCATCCGCGCCGTGGTCGTGACGCGCCAGGGGCACGAATTAGTGTTGGAATGGAGTTTCGTCACATCTACGTCACCCCAAGGGCACGAACTAGTGTATTATTTTCCTTGGTTTTTTCCATCTCGGCCAAGGGCATTAGGGTCATAGCCCCATGCCCACTTATACGTGAAAACACTTATACTTAGTCATTTTTCAACTCTATGTCACTGAAGATCCTCTCAAAAACCTCTCCAAGACTTAACCAAATATCTTTTTTGAAATTTCAAGAATTTCAAACCAAACTTTGGAACTCAAGGATTCTCTTCAAGCTCCAAGTTCTCTTCAAGCTCATCTCAAGAAAACCCAAGTTTGAGGTATGTAGGTTTCATCCATGGGGGCTTTCACCTATGGAGCCTAATCTTTCTTTTTATAAAACTTTCATGTTTAATACAAGGTGTAAGAAGAGACCATCATAATAATACCCATAGGTTACAAAGGTACTAACCCCTTTGGTTGGTTGGTGGATCGTCGCACCCCACCACCCTTGGTGATTGAAGAACTAACTCCTCAACCTAATTACCAAGGTACGAACCCCTTGATTGGTTAGTGGATGCTCACAACCTACCATCCCTGGTTGTTGAGGTACTAACCCCTCAACCCGGATACCAAGGCACAACCCCTTGGTTAGTGTTAAGGTACAAACCCCACGTCATGGTTACCGGGCCCTTAGCCCCTGAGCAAGGCATGGTCACATTCTAATATTATACAGGAGAATATCATATGTTTCTTTCATGATCATAAAGTCGTTCAACTCATAAGACATGCATTAGACCTTCAATTCCTCCAAAATACATTAACCAAATATTTTATCAATCACTTGACGGGTGTATAGTGCTAGTATAAAACTATTCAATTCAAGAGCGTAATCATTCTAGAAAATTCAATGTATAACCATCAATAGATACTTGGTAATACCCTCAAGCAATATACATCAAAACCCTTCATCAAATCTCACAATAGATCTTAGATTCATCACTTAAAATATGCTAAAACAACCATAATTTTATGAAACCCCAACATAGTGTGCGGTGAAATTTATAATAAGTACGACTCATGAGTAAATCAACTTTAAATCATGCAAATTTAGGTAAAAGGAAGCTTGGGTATAATGGGAGAAAGGAACTCATGAAAGAAACCCACATACCTTAACTTTGGAGAATCCTTGAAGAAGATTGGAGATGGAGACTTGAAGCTTAAATGAGAACCTTAAGATCCAGATGAGTCTTGGGACTTGGAATTTGGATATTAAATATTATCGAAGTGTTTGAGAGAGTATTTGGGAATGTCTTGAATGATATGAGGGAGAAAATAGGCTAAGTATAGGTATTTTCACGTATGGGAAGGCTTAGGCCCAAGATCCAAAAGCCTTGGACTGACTCAACAAAATTGGGCACTTTTAACAGACTGGCGCGCCCTGGCCGCGCCTGCTCACTGTTTCTTGCTCACTTGGAAATTTCAAAATTCTCTACGTCTACTCTAAAAATTGGGATTAGACCCATTTCTTGTTCAATTTGACCCCCTGATCAAGAATATGAAGTTGGATTTTCGATATCACGCATGAATTTTGAGATATATGGAAATTATGATTCTAGGCACTTTCGAGACATTTTCAGGCATTTTTTGGGTCGTTTCAATATCTCCCCCTTGGGAACATTCGTCCCCGAATGTCTTAACATGTTATCACAAGCTTGAATAGAATGAAGGAGGTACCAATATTGCTTCTCCACGCTTGCTCTAACTCACCAAGAGACACTATCGACTTGACGATTCCTCCAAAGGGCTTTGATGATCACTACACCCTTATTAATCGACTTTTCCACCCTTCTATCCCATACCTCCATTGGGGCCTTCTCCTAAGCTAGCTTATCCTCCCTCAACACCTACAACCTCAAAGAGGCACAATAGCATGAGGGTCACCCATACACTTCCTCAACATAGGCATATGGAAGATCGGATGAACCAATTCTATTTCACTAGGCAATTCCAACTCATAGGCCACTTTACCAATCCTCCTCATCACCTTATAAAGACCCACATATCTAGGTTTTAACTTACCCTTCTTACCAAATCAAACCACACCCTTCATATGTCAAACCATCAAATACACCTAATCACCAACTTTGAATTCAAGAGCCCTTCTCCTCACATCGGCATAGAACTTTTGGTGACTTTGGGCCATCTTCAACCTTTCTCTAATCATCCTAACCTTCTCAAGAGCCTCCATAACCAGATCTGGTCCCAACAAGGCCATCTCTCCATCCTCAAACCACCCAATCAGTGACCTACAATGTCTACCATAGAGAGACTCCAAAGAGCCATTCCGATGCTAAAATGATAGGTATTGTTATAGACAAACTCAATCAATGGAAGATGATCATCCCAACTACCCTTGAGCTCTAATACACAAGCCCTAAGCATATCCTCAAGAGTTTGGATGGTTTTCTCGGATTGGATATCCGTTTGAGGGTAAAAGGTCGTACTAAGCTTTAGTTAGGTCCCAAGACCTCTTTTGAAGGACCTCTAAAAGTGTGAAGTGAATTGAGCACCATGATCTGACATTATGGATAAAGGAACCCTGTGCACCCTCACCAAGTCATGAATATATAACCTTGCATAATCTTCAGCCCTATATGTAGTATTAACCGGTAGAAAGTGAGTCGATTTTGTCATTCTATCAACCACAATCCAAATAGAATCAAAACCATTTCTAGTCTTAGGCAGCCCAACAACAAAATCCATATTAATCTCTTGCCACTCCTAATTAGGAATCTCTATGTCTTGTGTTAGGCCACCCGACCTTTGATGTTCGGCCTTAACTCGTTAGCAACTATGACAACCGAATACAAATTTGTTAATGTCCTTCTTCATACCTCCCTACCAAAACACATCCCTCAAATCTCTATACATCTTAGTAAACCCGGGGTGAATAGAGTAAGAAGAACCATGAGCCTTATCAAGAATCTTTTCTCTCAAGCCATCAACACAAGGCACACACAACCTACCTTGGTATCTAAGGGCACCATCTCCCCCCCGGGAGAAAACCTCCACCTTACCATCTTTTATCGATGCCTTTATTTCTAACAAAGCGGGGTCAAGATCTTGCTTAGCTTTTACCTTCACAACCAATGAAGATTTAGAGCCATCATCATCAACAACAACACCATTATCAACCTTTTCCAACCTAAGTCACAATCTAGCCAACCGATGGACCTCCCTAGCTACTCTTTTGCCACCACCATCAATATGAGCTAGGCTACCCATAGACACCCTACTCAAAGCATCCGCCACCATATTAGCCTTACCGAGATGATAATGCCCACTCATATCATAGTCCTTAAGAAGTTCTAACCACCTTCTTTGTCTCAAGATGAGATCCTTTTGAGTGAACACATATTGGAGACTCTTATGATAAGTAAATACATCAACATGCACCCCATACAAATAATGATGTCACAGCTTTAATGCAAATACCATGGCGGCTTGTTCAAGATCATGGGTAGGATAATTCCTTTCATGTACTTTGAGTTGTCTAGAAGCATAGGCTGTCACCTTACCATTTTGTATCAACACACAACCCAAACCAACTCTAGAAGCATCACAATACATAACAAATCCTTCTAGCCATTCCGGTGGTGACAATATAGGAGCGGACACAAGCTTATATTTCAAGGTTTGGAAACTCCTTTCACAATTATCGATCCACACAACTTGGCCTTCTTTTGAGCCAACTTGGTCATAGGAGAAGCAATAGAAGAGAACCCATTCACAAACCTTTGATTGTAACCCACCAAGCCCAAGAGACTTCTAATATCCGATGGAGTCGATAGTCTAAGCCAATTTCTAATCAGATTTGTCCTTTTTTGGGGGGAAGCATCCACCTTAATACTATCCCCCGACACCACATGACCTAGGAAGACAACCTCTTTTAACCAAAACTCATATTTCACCTATTTAGCACCAAACCTTTTTTCTTAAACTTTGTGGCACTACCCTCAAATGACTCACATGCTTCTCCTCACTCCCGAAGACAAACCAACATATCCCCACTAAGGACCATCACAAGCATAACAAGGTAAGGTTTAAATACCCTATTTATGAGATGTATAGACATAACTAGTGCTTAAGTCAAACCCAAAGGCACCACCCCAAATTCTAACTATCGAAAGGACATTTACTAACTCATTGATCACCTAAAATAACTCAATGGAAATAACTTAGGTTCAATGTCCCTAGCTCATACAAGATGAAAATTTCAATCCTTAGAGATCAATTGTACCTTACAACAATAAATGGACTTACCCCTTCACTACCACCTTACAAGCCCCCACTCAAAGACGGGTTTATTAGGGAATTGAAATCTAACTCTACAGGCCCAACAATCAAAGGACACATAACATCTCACACAACTAATCCACCCCATGTATGACATCAAAATCCACCATATCAAACCCAATAATTCACCAGGCAAGACCTAATGCAATATGAACACGGA
Source organism: Solanum virginianum (assembly GCA_000787875.1). Lineage (NCBI taxonomy): Eukaryota > Viridiplantae > Streptophyta > Magnoliopsida > Solanales > Solanaceae > Solanum > Solanum virginianum. Next base: position 132,606 of record DF357527.1, read on the forward strand.
ACAATACCTATGAACTTTCTTGCAACAATACACTCAACAAAAGGGTAGACACCAAAGGTTCATATAACAACTCGGAACACAGAAGAAGCCTACTAGTAACCAAAAAGAATAATGAAAGAAATAGTAGCACCTGAGCCCATCAAGGCATACACATCAAAGCCAAAGGAAATTTCAACATATAGATAGCAACATCGGGTACCTTATCCCCTCTTTGATCCCCTTGATCAACATGACTACCTTGATCTAAAGGTTAACCACCCACACACCTCCTTCGAGCATATGGAAAATCAACTAGCTTGTGACGCACTTTACTACATCCATAACAAGAAATGGTCTTCCTCAAGCATGGGCTACATGGTTCTTTCCACAACTTTGACACTTAGGATTAGTCATCCCACCACCACCTCCTTTAATCTTATTGCATTTATGAGGGCAATCCTTCCTCTTATGGCCCATTTCACCATAACCAAAACAAATATCGGTGTCCCTCAAACATAGGCTTCTATGAACCTCACCACATGTTGGACACATAGAATCACCTCTATCTTAGGGACTTTGAAACTTTCCTTCAAAACGAGTGGTCTTGGCCTCACTACCCCTTCTCTTACTATTTGAACTCTTGAGAGTACTCACTTTTTGATTGAGTTGAGTCTTTAATTTTGTACAACTTTGGCTAACACCTATAGAGCATTATGAACCTCCGCATTCGATATATCGCCATCTTAAGTAACATGAGACATATCCTGAAATATAACCGTCAGCAATTAGCAATAAGCCCAAGTGGAGCTAACTCTATCGCATGACATAGATCATGAAGAAGTAAAACATTTTCTAAGATGTCTCACAGCCTCCTATTCATAGTCATGGCGCACTTCACAATAATGAATAACTCTAAATAACACAGTGTGTTGGACGCCGAGGACCTAACAACCTAGTCCTCTGATACCAAGTTTGTCATGACCCAAGCCTAGGACCTAGACATGACACAACACATAGGCAACCCGAAGGGACCCCAAGAAAGCCTCTTAACATATCATTACACATCCTTGGTCGCGGAAGTAATAAAATACATCAAGAGATAGTAAATAGGGATAATCGGGGCTAAGGGACAACTTTCATACCATAAATATCAAGAGTCAAGAGAGAGATTCAAAGCTTACAACAATATACATAACATGTCCAACAATGCCTCTAACCATGGAACTTAGCAGGTTTCAAGACAAGCAACTGGGGTCACCCTCATAGTCAAGTACAAAATAAAAAGAAAAGTTTGTCTTTATACATAACATAATAGCGTAAACATTGTCCTCGGAATGGAGGACTCACCAACTAGCTTTAGAGAGATCGTACTAGGCACATAGAGGAAGATGATCAAGTGGGGCTTCGATTCCTATATGGTAACATTATGTAGGCGAAGAGTATGCGTTAGTACATTTGAATGTACTAAGCATGTAGGATACAATGCAACAAGAGATAAGCATTATAACCAAAATACGTAATAATAGGCAATAGATAACATATTAGCAATATGGCATGTATGATCAATGCTTAAGTAAAATATGCTTATATAAAATATAATACAAGGTGTATGAAGAGACCATCATAATAAAACCTGTAGGTTACCAAGGTACTAACCCCATTGGTTGGTTGGTGGATCATCGCACTCTACCACCCCGGGTGATTGAGGAACTAACTCCTCAACCCAATGACCAAGGTACAAACCCCTTGATTGGTTGGTGGATGCTCACATCCTACCACCTCTGGTGGTTGAGGTACTAACCCCTTGACCCGATTACCAAGGCACAACCCCTTGGTTAGTGTTAAGGTACAAACCCCTCGACATGGTTACTCGGGCCCTTAGCCCCCCAAGCAAGGCATGGTCACATTCCAACATTATACAGGAGAATATCATATACATACGTTCCTTTCATGATCATAAAGTTCTCCAACTCATAAGACATGCATCAGACCTTAATTCCTCCAAAATGCATTAACCAGATATTTTATCAATCACTTGGCGGGTGTGTAATGCTAGTGTAAAACTATTCAATTTAAGAGTGTAATCATGATAGAAAATTCAATGTATAACCATCAATAGATACTTGGTAATACCCTCAAGCAATATATATTAAAATCTTTCATCAAATCTCACAATAGACCTTAGATTAATCGCTCAAAACATACTAAAATAACTATAATTTCATGAATTCCCAACATAGTGTGCAGTGAAATTTATAATAAGTAAGACCTATGAGTAAATCAACTTTACATCATGTAATTTTAGGTAAAAAGAAGCTTGGTTATCATGGAAGAAAGAAACCCATGAACGAAACTCACATACCTTGGCTTTGGAGAATCCTTGAAGAAGATTAAAGATAGGGACTTGAAGGTGGAATAAGAACCTTAAGATCCGAATGAATTTTGGGACTTGAAATTTGGAGATGAAATATTATCGAAGTGTTTGAGAGAGTATTTGGGAATGTCTTGAATGATACGAGGGTGATATAAGTCTAAGTATATGTATTTTCATATATGGGAAGGCTTAGGCCCATGACCCAAAAGCCTTGGATCGACTCAACAAAATTGGGCACTTTTAACACACTGGCGCGCCCTAGCCCACGCACCTGCTCACTATTTCTTGCTCACTTGGAAATTTCAAAATTTGCTATGGTTGCTCTAAAATCGGGGTTAGACCCATTCCCATTCAATTTGACCCCCTGATCAAGAATATGAAGTGGTATTTTTGAAATCACGCATGGATTTTGAGATATATGAAAATTATGATTTTGGGCACTTCCTAGACATATTTTCGGGCACTTTTTGGGATCTTTTCAGGTCAAACATGTTTAATAGCTACTCATGTCATGTTTCTTACAAGCTATTCATGTTAAGATAAAAGTATGTTTATTTTAAGTATTTTGTGGGATTAGAGTTAGCACCGCTGGATTGGATGTTGGCGCGGACTATCTTCAAGGGTCCATACTCTTTTCCTCAAACTATGTGCTAACATAGGATTATGTTTTACTTTTTCTATACTAGTGGATCCATTTAGTATACTTTATCATGAAATCTACCTCGAAATGAGATGGGTGCCCATAAGGGGGGTTACTTCTCCAAAATGGGACGGGCTCCCGTAAGGCGAAGTATGGTTTACCTTGGCAAGTAGACAATCTCTTTATCGATAAGGGGTAATAATCAAGATTCTAAGTTATAGATTGTTTGGTCTTACTTTTGTCGATTAGGATCTCTTCCCGCACATGTATTATGATCTAAGCAAGTTGAATGATTTACAAGCATATTTTACTTCAAGCATTGAACGTGCATGTCATATTGAGATCTCACTTATCTATTGCTTATTTCTATGTCTTGGCCCCGCTCCAATCTATGTTAGAGGTGTTGTTGATATTAAGATGTAATTATGCTATGAGCTTGACTCTCGAAATGTTTTATAATTATCAAAGACTTCCCTTAGTCCTGCTTCCCTTGTTTTTGTATCTCTTGTTGTTGTTATTTTGCTTCCGCGACTAAGGATGTATGGTTGATATGCTAAGAGGCTTGTTTGGGGTCCCTTTGGGTTGCCTATTCGTCATGTCACATCTAAGCCCTCAGCTTGGGTCGTGATACTAACATTGAATGCAAGTTTGATAAGTCATATGCTTTGAATGCTCGCATACTTAGTACATTTAAACATACTAATGCATAATTTTGCCTATATGATCTAACCATGTAGGGACTGGAGATTACCTTCATCCACTGTTTGACACTAGATCAGATTTGAGACATTGTTGTGGTGAGTCCTATTTTCCAACGACAAGCCACCATCCCTCTACCTATGTTGCTTTCCTTTATATTATTTACGTTGAAGGTGAGCCCGAGACATGTCTTGGCCCCATCCTATCTTATGACAAGAGACATTGTTGGACATCTTGTAGACTCTTATATGCTTATATACTGTGTTGTATTTGGGGATTTTGATTATGGATATGGGTAATAATTGGATATGATTATGTGGGTCGATTATGAGTATTATGATGTGTTTCATGTTATCATGTGAAAGATCCTAAGTCTTGAATTGCCCCATAGAGTGAGCGATACTTACCCGCCCCTTAGTCACTATGTGTTATGTGCTATGTGAGTTCATGTTACTCCTTTTCTCTATGACATCCCAATAGCGTGAGTCTTACTTTCTTGACCCTTAGAACTATGTGTTTACTATTTAAATACGCTTCTAAACCGATGATGTGAATATGGATACTTTGAGGCTTCTTTGGGGACTCTTGGGTTCCCATTTGCCATGTTACTCCTAGACCCTAGGTCCGAATCATGACAGAGATGGTATCAGAGCACTACGTTTATAAATGGTCATGGGAGTCTAACATGCCACATCATGTAGAGTCTTATTCATGGTTGTGAAGCGCGCCACATTGATGGCTAGGAGGTTGCGAGGCATTTTAGGAAATGTTTCATTTATTCATGTTCTTATCGTCGCATAGAATGTGTCTTAAGGTTTCCTATCTCCATCCATCCTACCGAATATTGAGAGTTACTTTGGGCTCGTAGTGAAATCTAGGAAAGGAAGATGTTGTTATTGATCTTATAGATGAGGTCAAAAGGGAGTTAGTGAAAGTTGTGCATTGTTTGACAAGCTTACTCCTTTGAGTATTCAAAGGTTTCTTGGGTTGGTTAGTTATGATGGAAGGTTTGTTGAGGTTTCTCGTCTATTTCATCTCCATTAACCCAGTTGACTCAAATGAAGGCCAAGTGCGTATGGTTAGATACGTGTGAGACTTTGAAAGATTAGCTTACATCGGCTTCTATTTTGACTTTACCGAATGGCTTAGATAGGTTGGTGATATATTGTGATGCTTCTCAGATTAGGTTGGGTTGTGTGCTTATGCAACATAGTAAGGTGATAACTTATGCGTCAAGGTAATTGAAGGTGCATGAGCGTAATTACCCAACTCATGTTCTTGATTTAGCGATGGTGGTGCTTGCTTTGAAGATTTGGAAATACTATTTATATGGGGTGCATGTTGATGTTTTCACTAACCATAAGAGTTTATAATATATGTTTTCTCAAAGGGTTTTTAACTTGAGACAAAGGAGATGGTCGGAACTCTTTACGAGCTATAAAATGAGTGTACAATATCATTTCGGCCAGGCAAATGTTATAGTTGATGCTCTTAATAGGCTATCTATGAGAAGTATGGCTCATGTTGATGAAGGAAAGAAAGAGTTGGCAAAGGATATCTACAGTTTGGCTAGATTGGGTGTTAGGTTGGCCGACTCTAATGATGGTGGTGTCTATATTCAGAATAAGGCCGAATCTTCTGTGGTTGTTAATGTTAAGGCTAAGTAAGACTTAGACCCATTATTGATTGTGTCAAAGAGATTGGTTGCCAGAAATAAGATAGAAGTTTTCTCCCAAGGGGGAGATAATATGATTTAGTACCAAGATTGATTGTGCATTCCAGACATTGATGGTCTTAGGGAGATGGTCATGAATAAAGCCCATAACTCTCATCATTCCATACATCTGGGATCTACCAAAATATATTGGGACTTGAGGGAAGTGTATTAATGGCATGGTACGAATAAAGACAATGCCAAGTATATATTTAGGAGTTGGTTAGACTAGATGGTGTGCCTACCTTTATTATATCAGATTGTGGTACCCAACTTACTTCTAGCTCTTGGAGATTATCTCAAAGAGGGTCTTGGCAATAAGGTGAAGTTAAGTACCGCTTTTCATCCTCAATCCATTGGGCAAGCCGAGAGGACAATTCAAACTTGGAGGACATGCTGAGGTTTTGTGTGTTGGAATTCAAGGTTAATTCAGGTGATGATCCACCACTTATTGAGTTTGCTTACAATAATAGTTGTCGTGCTAGCATTGGTATAGCACTATTTGGAGCTTTATGTGGTAGAAGATGTAGGTCTACGATGGGGTATTTTGAGTTAGATGAAATGACATTTAGAGGTCCAGGATTTTGTGTTGGAGGCTATGGAAAGAATAAAATTAATTAGAGAAAGGTTGAAGATGGTTCGAAGTCATCAAAGGTTTTATTTGGATGTTAGACAGAGCAATCTTGAGTTTTGTATTGATGATTGGATGTTTGTGAAGGTCTCACCTATGAAAGGTGTGATGCATTTTGGGAAGAAGGGAAGCTAAATCCCCAGTATATAGGTTTTTATAAGATTGTTGAGCGGATTGGGGATGTAGCTTATATGTTGGATTTGCCTCTGGATTTGAGTTCTATTCACCCTATTTTTCCATGTGTTTGTGTTGAGGAAATTGATTGGTGATCCTAGTACAAATTGTGTCTTTGGAGGGTGTTGAGGTGGAGGAGAACTTGTCTTATGAGAAAGTCTCGTTGGAGATTCTAGATAGGTAAATGGAAAGGGCTTCATAAAGGGACATTGCTTTGTTTTTAGTGTTTTGGAGGAACTAACATATTGAAGGTGCTACGTGGGAAGTGGAATCAAGTATGATACAATGATACCTCTATCCTTTCCAATCTACTCAAGCCTATAGTATTAGGTTCTTCCTATTCTCAATAGTCAGATTCTTTCACTCTTTAGTTTCATGACATGACATACATACATGTGCATGAAAATGATCTTTTTATGATGATTTGAATGATTTAAATACATTTTGATATGAATTTTAAAGATTTTATTATTTTCAAATGATGAACTATGCATTGTACCTTGTGTTTCAATATTTCATGTTTCTAAGTCAAGCCTTTCAAGCCTTGTTCTAGCACATTCGAGGATAAATGTTTCCAAGGGGGAGATGATGTAAGGACCTAGACTTGGCACGACCTTAATGGAGCTTGGAAATTTCAGCTTCGGGAAGTTTTGGACAAGGTAATGCTCCATGGGAGCCCTCACGGTCCGTGTGAGGTCACACAGCCCATATAGAGCCCCCATTAAGTGACCCTTCACCTATGGAGGAGTATTAACCCTTAAGAGTGGAGCGTTAAACTAAGGAACGCCGCACTTGGACCCCTCACGGTCCGTGTGACACTTCACGGACCATGTGGTGGGCCGTGTGGTTGCCTTGGCTTGAAATCCCCCAATTTTGGGATCAAGTGTAGTGCCACAGCAACGCATACAACCCGTGTGAAGTAGCATGACCCGTGTGGCCACCAATATGGGATCCGGAGTGAAATATTTTTTAAGTATTAGATGTCTCAAAACTTTATCGTGAAGAATTTTCTAAGTGAAGTGGTACGGAGGATCATACGGTCTGAGTAGAGTCGTAGGGCCGTGAAGTCTTCCATGTGAATGCCTTCGTTGAATTTTTCTAAGAATAGAATCTTCAAGGTCAAGCTAACCTCACTTTCAAGCTTTCAATTCAAGCTTATTTATGTTGTTTAAGGCCATCATGGGTCTCCTACATCAAGTCAAGTTCAAAGGGATTCCATTTCCTAAACTTTTCACTAAGAGTTAGTGGAAGGGTCAACTTTAAATAGTCATATCTCTTAGCACAAAAAGAATTGGGTGACCCACGACCTTTCAAATTGAAGCTCTTTGAATTAGTTTTCAACACATTCGGTTTCATCTCATTCTGAGTTCGAAGTAAGAAGTTATGCCCTTTTTCATAGAACATTTCTTGGCTGGGACAGTGTTCTTTCACGGACCGTGAAGAGCATCACGACCCACGAAGGCAACCGTGACAAGTTCCTGATAAAATTTAAAGGGAATTTTGTTGAAGTGTTTTTGATATTTTGGCCCATTCCCAAGGCTTTTTAAGACCATTAACACCCCCCCCCCCAATATTTCTAAATCTCTCATACACTAATTCTAACCCCTCATTCATGACTAACCCTTAGATTCTAGAACCCAACTCTCAAAAATTCTCTCCAACTCTCATCTTCAAAATTCAAGCTAGGATTCAATTGGGGTTTCAACTTCAAGCTAAATTCTTCTCAAGTTCATCTTCGTAAGGAAGGTATGTGAGTTTCTGTTCTTGTTTCCTTTCAACCAAGAAGACCCAAACTTCTTTCAAGTGATTTTGATGAATTTTCGCTTACTTTAAACATGGATATTTAATATTATGATTTTATTAAATGCAATAGAAGTATGGGTTATGCTTATTTTATGATTTTAAGTTGATTTAAGCCTATTGCAATGAATTACACTGGAGTTATGAAAGTGGATGTTCCCTTTAAAGCTTGATTTGTGCATGGGTAATCTATATTCTGTTTTAAATATGAATTTTACTTATGTATTTACTTGAATTTCATAATGTATTATTGATTTAGTTTGAACCTATATTACCCATACTATTCTCATCTCAATTATAGCATATGCATTCATGAACATTTGAGGAAATTGATTGGTGATCCTAGTACAAATTGTGTCTTTGATATGCATTCATGAACATTGGATTTTATGAAAATTATGAAGCGGGTTAAGCCCAATTATGTTTACATATATGATTTTTATAAGATTATAGTTATGACAAGAATGTGATCACATAAACGTCTATGATTATGGCTCTTTGAACATTTTGGATGCTTGCACCATTTCATATATGTAAGAGAGTTATTCCTATGCATGAGTATTATGGTTATGAACTATGATTTGGCTTTTGAGCCTTAATGTGCATTGAAAAAAATTAGAAGTGACTATTACCGCTTTCGAGAGCATGCATATATATGCATATATATATTCTTGTGGGGTGACGACTTAGCACCGATGGATTGAGGGCTGCCTCTCTTTCCTTTAACTATGTGCCTACCATAGGTTATGTGAAAATCCTATTAAAAATGGGAATTTCCGTAAGGAGAAAAATTATATGATATGCTTATATGAAAATCCTATCAGAAATGGGGATGCCCGTAAGGTGAAGTATGGTTTACCTTTGGCAAGTAGACCACCTCTTTATCGGTGAGGGGATTCCATCGGGATTTCAAGTAATAGCTCGCTTGGTCTTACTTATATCGATTAAGGTCTAATCCCCACTATATATGAACATTTGCATTTCATGCATCATGGATTTCATGGCATATTGTTATATTACTCTTCTTTGGATATATATCTTTTTCTATATTATGTGCTCTTGCCATCTAACATTGAATGCAGGTTTGATAAGTCATATGCATCGCATACCCACATACTTAGTACATTCAAATATACTAACGCATACTTTTTCCTACATGATCTAACCATGTAGGGACTGGAGATTACCTTCATCTATCATTTACACTAGATTGAATTCGAGACATTGTTGTGGTCAGTCCTATCTTCCAAGGAAAAGTCACCATCTGTCCACCTATGTTTCTTTCCTTTGAATTATTTACTTTGAGGATGAGCTCGGGACATGTCTTGTCCCCATCCTATCTTATGACTAGAGGCATTGTTGGACATCTTGTAGACTCTTGTACATTTATATGCTAAGTGTTGTATTCAGGAATTTTGATTATGGATATGGCTATTAATTGGATATTGTTATGTGGGTTGATTATGAGTATTATGATGTGTTTCTTGTTATGATGTGAAAGATCCTAAGTCCTGAATTGCCCCTATAGAGTGAGTCATACTTACGCGCCCTTTAATGTTTATGTGCTATGTGAATTTATGTTACTCCCTTTTCTTATGACATCCCCATAGCGCGAGTCCTACTTTCCCGTCCCTTATAATGTGTTTTCTATTTGAATACGCCTTTGGACCGATGATGTGAATTTGGATACTTTGAGACTTATTTAGGGACTCTCGAGTTCTCATTCGTCATATCACTCCTAGACCTTAAGTTCGAGTCGTAACAAGGAGGATGTCTTAAATTTCCATCATTGGGTGGTTCAGTAGCATGCCATCTCATAGCTATAGATGTTTTAGAACACATGAATATCCTCTAAAGCATAGGCTTTAAAGGAAAGTACCTTAAAACCTTCACTGGAATTTTAGTGACCTTATTAGTTAAGTCATCACGAACATTCTTCCATCTAGAAGATCCATTTACCGAGCAATTATCTAACTATGCATTCTCATTCCAAAATAATATGCAATCATTAATGCATGCTTGAATTTTTCCTTAATGAAGACCCAAATCTTTTATCACCTTTTTTGCCTTATAAAAAGACTCGGGTATCTGAGCAAGGGAAATGCCTCTTTTATCAATTCTAACAAGTCTGAAAAAGTTACATTTATCAACTTGTGAAGGCTTTTAAACAAGTGCAATCGGATTGTAGGGCTCAACTTAGAAAAATTCTTACACCCCAAATACAACTCATATTTCCCTTCCTCCACAAATTTAAAAAATCTCTTTGCATCTTCAGATGGTCCCTCTCTTATTCCTTCATGCCTCAAATCATCTGTAACATGCCTAAAAGTGTCTTGAAATAGTTAGTCAATAACATTATGTTTGTCGAAAGTTTCATCATCATTGGTTTGATGTTGCGTATTTCTTGAGGAAAACCCTTCTCCATGAAAAACTCATTTGGTGTATCTATGAACAAATCCATGACAAATCAATTGATCCTCCACCACATTTCTACAATGCCAATAACGATTAAAACACTTCTTACAAGGGCATAATATTTCATTTCCTTGGGAAGCACATGCAAATGTCTTATCAAGAAAACTATCAACTCTGTTAATATACTCATCGGTGGATCTTCGAGAATCCATCCAATTTTTATCTCCAACATTCATTGAATATCCTATGTCACATGAGAAAAGTGTTAAATAAAAATTCATGAGTACATGTAGTATCAAGAGAAAAAAAACTACAGACAGAAAACAAAACTTGAGAATTTAATTCCTCAATTTATTCCATATACATTATAGAGTATTGACTTACTGCATCAAAGATGAATTATCAGGAGGGAAGTAGAAGTCATTCGCTAAAGTGGTAGAAAATATCCTTGATGAGATTATTTTAAATTATTAACCAAATAGCAGTACTATATATGAGGCTACAAAGATTAATGTTCCAGTTAAAGTCATTAAGAGTTATCTGTGTGATGATGATGATGAGAAAACTCAATCACACTTCTTTGGTCATTCTAACTAAATTATAGCAGCGAGGAATATTCAATAAAAATGGATTGGAATGCAGATCATTCAGAGGGAGATGAACAGTGTACAGTGGATTAGTAAGAGGCAATTTAAGAAGCAAGAAGTTTCATAAAGAAAGGGTGATATGATATATACCACACATGAAAAGCTAGGAACATAAAATATTTCCAACACATAAAGAGACATACTAGTTTTGTTTTTCAACAAATACTGTAAAAAAAGTAAAAGAAGAATAAGAGTAGTAAATATCAACATCCTAAATCCAATAAAAGAAAATTTTCACTCATTATTTTGTTTGGATTCAATATCAATTGCTAAAAATATTTTCTCAACTTAACATATCATCTATGGTAGTATCCATAGCAATCAACATCCTGAAACTAATCTAATTATCTGTGAGAATAATTTCTTCCATAAGTGTTACATGTCTACAGATCTGTTTCTTAGAAGTATACCTTATGTTTTATTCTTTTTCCACTAAACTTAGACTAGGTAGCTAGAATGTTGGGTGGTACAAAAGGTTGAGTTGATATACTAACCAGAAAGATTACTTTGTGACCAGTTGGAACATGGATTCTTGATTTATTATGAGCAAAATTGAATGACTCTCTCCATAATAACAAAAACATACAAAGAAGAGTGAAATACTTTTATTAACGATCTCATTACATCCTTGAATACTAGTCACATACATTCTAGCTCTCTCAACTACTACTATATCATAGCAACAGTTCTTATGTTCATTCAGTGAACCACTATTTAGAAATTTTCATCCATGTTAATTGAACATCAAACATGACAGTGTTCAGAGATGTAAAATTTAACAATCATTGAGATATTATGTGATATAACAGCTTCTATTATTTCAACAACCTTGAACGAATATATGGGGAAGATCATGATCATAAGTAAAAGTAATCATGGAATGTTTGTATTCCAATATTCTACCTTATCTAGAAAGCTTTGGATTGTCTGCAAATAATTTGTTAGAACTGTAAATCTTGCCCAATAATTTGTCATAGAAATAAGAAAATCACATCATTGAAACTTCACATTTTGTTTTATTAAACTTTAACAGGACTGCATAACATCACTCAATACATTCTATTTAAACTACCTTAAAAATCGCAATACACTACACGTATAGAACAGAAGACTTATCAACCTCATACAAAATTATATTCATCACTGCAATCAAGGATAATCATATATTGATGAAAGTTTGAGGTAACAAATGAGACAAGAGAATATCAAGAAAGGCTATATAAGGTTTCAAGTGCAAACTAATTGAACAGATCTCATGTAAAATCATATATTAAAGAATAATACATGTTACAACAATTATAAATAGATACATTACCAAGTGACGAAGCATATGTGTAGTATCAGAATGTCAAAGTATGCTTCCAACCAACAATGAATTTCAGTTCACTTTCAGTGACATCTTAAGAATGTCTATATATCTGTATTATATATCCAGAGTGAACTCAAGGATTTAATTAAAATATTAGTCACAAGTCTCATGAATGAACTTATTTTACTCATCATCTTCTAGCATTCCACTACTATATCACCATCAGAATGCATCTAAAAAAACTCTAAATCAGGACTTATTAAATTAAAACAATTAAACATGAATACTCCAAATAAAGAGATGAAACATTCAGTGACTTAAGTCTCAACTCAGATTTCCTTCAAGTTTTAAACTTATAAAAAAAGTAAAAACTTAAGGAAGTTGAGCAAAGGGCCACATATAAATTTTTGAACTATAATATCTAATGAAGTAAATCTATTTTAGAGTAACAAGAGGTACCCAGAATACAACAGTTTATAATAATTAGTGTCATTGATAAGATTATAACCCTTGTAAGCTCTTTCATATTTTTAATAAAGAAAAAACTAAACTAAAGATAAGATTTTATAGAAAAAAAATAAACTAATTGAAGATACAAAAGTTCTCTCTGGAGACTATTATGGGAGAAGACCACTATCAAAGAAGGAACTTGAGATGAAACCTTGAGATTGTAGAAGAATACTGCTAAAGATTATCTTTACAGGAGCTTATTCATCATTCGTAGGCGAGCTCATCCTTTTCTTCACAAGAGATAAACCTTCGTTCTCTCAGCTAGCGTAGGTCATTTGATTTTCTGGATTATTCTAAAAGTCTTAAGATTTTTAATCAATGAAATGAAAAAAAATTATAGTTACACTAAAATAGTGGAGGAAAAAATATTTCTGGGATATAAATAGTTACACAATATTTCGTAGAATAACCGCTTCCATATGTCCTCAATTGTAACAGTTATTAAACTTGATTGCTACAAAACCTTTGTAGCAACGGTCATCCAAATGATACCACAGTTTTATTTAACAATTGTTCTTTTAGATTTAAGGAAACATTACAATGATTATAACGTTGCAATAGCTAATCTATTGCTACGTTTGTGTAACTGATCTTAATAAGTGTTGCAGTAGATCAAATTTCTAATAGTGTCCTTAGGGACTATGACGTGAGTGTGCAATATCATCTCGACAAGACAAATGTTATAGTTGATGCTCTTAGCAGGCTATTTATGGGAAGTGGCTCATGTTGAGGAAGGGAATAAGGAGTTGGCAAAAGATGTTTAACATTTGGCTAGATTGGGCGTTAGGTTGGCAGACTCTAATGATGGTGGTATTCATGCTCAGAATGGGGCAGAATCTTCTGTTGTTGTTTATGTTAAGGCTAAGCAAGTTCTAGATCCATCATTAGTTGAGCTGAAGAAATTGGTTGCAGAAAAGAAGGTAGAGGTTTTCTCCCAAGGGGGGGATGGTGTGCTTTGGTATTAAGATCGATTGTGTATTCCAGATATGGATGATCTTAGGATGGTGATCATGAGTAAAGCCCATAACTCTTATTATTCGATTCACCTGGCATCTACTAAGATGTATCGAGATTTGAAGGAAGTGTATTGGTGGCATGGTATGAAGAAGGATATAGCCAAGTTCATATCCGAATGCCCTAATTGTCAACAAGTGAAGGCCCGGTGTTTTGACTAAAGATATTGAAATTCCTACTTGGAAGTGGGAAGATATGAACATGGATTTCATGATTGGTTTGCTTCGAACCCGAAGGCAATATGACTTAATTTGGGTTATTGTTGATCGGATGAGTAAGTCTGTCACGACCCAACATATGGGCCCTGACTGGTACCCGATGGGGCACCCAGACAACATAATCAAATCAGAATCTAACATGAGGTTACTATTCATTTTACAAAAATTTAGGCAGAGTTTCCTCTGT
>DF357526.1:1707-43309 GCA_000787875.1 Solanum virginianum
CAAACCTTGAAAGATAAGCTTGTGCCCGTTCTTATATTGTCATTATCGAATGGGCTTGAGGGATTTGTGGTGTATTATGATGCTTCTAGGGTTGGTTTGGGTTGTGTGCTAACGCAAAATGGTAAGGTTATAGCCTATGCTTCTAGGCAACTCAAAGTGCATGAAAAGAGTGCTAATGCAAAATGGTAAGGTTATAGCCTATGCTTCTAGGCAACTCAAAGTGCATGAAAAGAACTACCCTACTCATGATCTTGAATTGGCCGCTGTAGTATTTGCTTTGAAAATTTGACGACATTATTTATATATGGTGCAGGTTGATGTGTTCACCGATGATAAGATCCTCCAATCTGTCTTCACTTTAAAGGATTTCAACTTGAGACAAAGAAAGTGGCTAGAACTTCTTAAGGACTATGATATGAGTGTCCATTACCATCCCGGTAAGGCAAATATGGTGGCGGATGCCTTGAGTAGGGTGTCCATGGGTAGCCTAGCTCATGTTGATGGTGGTGATACGATGATGGCTAGGGAGATGCATCGATTGGCTAGATTGGGGGTTCAGTTGTAAGAGGTTAGTAAAGATGGTGTGGTTGTTGATAGTTCTAGGTCTTCCTTGGTTGATGAGGCGGTAGCAAAATAAGATCTTGACTCTTTCATGCTTGAATTGAAGGCCTTAGTGAAAAAGGACAACGTGGAGGTTTTCTCCTAATGGGGAGATGATGCCTTTAGGTATCAAGGTAAGTTGTGTGTGCCTTGTGTTGATGGTTTAAAGGAGAAAATCCTTGAGGAGGCCCATAATTCTTCTTATTCTATCCACCTTAGTTCTACCAAAATGAATAGAGATTTGAGGGATGTGTATTGGTGGGGAGGAATGAAGAGGAACATTACCAAATTCGTTTTCAGTTGTCATAGTTGTCAACAAGTCAAAGTTGAACATCAAAGGCCAGGTGGACTAACCCAAGACATTGAGATTCCTACTTGGACATGAGAAGAGATAAATATGGATTTTGTGGTTGGGTTGCCCAAGACTAGAAAAACTTTTGATTCCATTTGGGTTATGGTTGATACGATGACAAAATTGACTCATTTCCTACCTATTAAGACCACATATGTGGCTGAATATTATGAAAGGTTGTACATTCATAACTTGGTAAGGTTTCAGGGGTTTCTTTGTCTATTATATTGGATCGTGGTGCTCAATTTGCTTCATACTTTTGGAGGTCTTTCCAAAGAAGTCTTG
The DNA here is from genome assembly GCA_000787875.1 of Solanum virginianum. Lineage (NCBI taxonomy): Eukaryota > Viridiplantae > Streptophyta > Magnoliopsida > Solanales > Solanaceae > Solanum > Solanum virginianum. Next base: position 2,945 of record DF357526.1, read on the forward strand.
GTGCTAGAGTTAAGCTTTCTACTGGCTTCCACCCTCAAAATGGATGACCAAGCTAAGAGGATAATCCAAACCCTTAAGGATATGCTTAGAGCATGTGTGTTGGAGCTTAAAGGTAGTTGCGATGATCATATTCTATTGATTGAGGTTTCCTAGAACAATAGCTATCATTCTAGTATTGGTATAACACCTTTTGAGGCTCTCTATGGGAGACATTGTAGATCACCGGTTGGTTGGTTTGAGGTTGGTGAGGTAGCTTTGTTCTGAATAGATCTAGTTATGGAGGCTCTTGAAAAGGTTAGGATGATTAGAGAAAGGTTGAAAACGGCCCAAAGTGGGCAAAAGTCCTATGCCAATATGAGGAGAAGGGATCTTGAATTTTAAGTTGGTGATTGGTTTTATTTGAAGTTATCACCCATGAAGGGTGTGATCCATTTTGGTAAGAAGGGAAAGTTGAGCGCAAGATATATGGGTCCTTATAAGGTAATGAGAAGGGTTGGCAAGGTAGCTTATGAGTTGGAATTGTCTAGAGAAATGAATTTAAGTTCATGATGATTTTACACTTATGATGAGATTTTTGAAATGATGTTTAACTGCATTGTTGCATCTCTATGTGGGTTGAAATGGTCATTTCTTTGACATTCGGGGACGAATATTCCCAAGGGGGAGATATCAAAACGATCCCAAAAAGTGCCCGAAAATATGCCTCGAAAATTCTAGCATCGTAATTTCCATATATCCAAAAATTCGTGCATGATATCAAAAATCCAACTTCATATTCTTGTTCAGGAGGTCAAATTGAGTGGGAAATGAGTCTAACCCCAATTTTAGAGCAACCGTATCAAAATTTAAAATTTCCAAAATGCAATTTCTAGAGAACTTTTCACGCCCCTAGCTCAACGTGCCAAGGGTGCGCACTTGTGTTATTTTTGGTCCAGTTTTGACTTCGGTCCAAGACTTTTAAGTCTTAGGCCTAAGTGTTCCTAAACATGAAAATATTATACTTAGCCATTTTTCACCCTCATATCATTCTAAACATTCCCCAATACTCATTGAGACACTTACCAAAATATTTTACTCCTAAACTCAAGACTTAAAACCCTTTTCGGATCTTAAGGATTACAATCAAGCTTCAAGTCTCCATCTCCAAACTTCATTAAGTTCATCTCCAAAGGTAAGGTATGTGAGTTCCTTTCACCCATGATGCCCAAGCTTCCTTTTCATACAAATTGCATGATTTAAAGTTGATTTATTCATAGGTCTTGTTTATTATGAAATTCACTGCATACTATTTTGGGATCTATGAAATTATGACTATTTTACCATGTTTTGGGCTATGAATCTAAGATCTATTGTAAGAATTGATGAAGGGTTTTGATGTATATTGCCTGAGGGTGTTACCAAGTATCTATTGAAAGGTTTACATTGAATTGTCTAGCGTGATTTCACTCTTGAATTACATAGTTTTACACTAGCACTACACACCCTCTAAGTGATTGATAAAGTGTCCGGTTATGGCTTATTGAGGAGTTGAGGGCCCAATGCTTGTCTTATGAGTTGAATGACTATATGATGATGAAATGATGATGAAATGTATGTATATATATGATGGTTATATGATGATGAAATGAGGATGGAATGATGGTGAAACGATGATGAAATGTATGTATGTATATGATGACTAGATGATGATGAGAGGAGTGAATGTATAAATTATATTCTTCTATATAGTGTTGGCTTGTGACCATGCCCTACTCTAGGGTTGTGTGTCGGGTAACTGTGTCAAGGGGTTCGTACCTTGATAACCTATCGGGGGATTTGTACTCCACTTATCACGGGTGGTAGGGTGTGACTATCCATCAACCTTGTTGGGGGTTATACTCATCAACCTATGAGGATTTTATACTTCAGTCACCACGGGTTGTAGGGTGCGACTATCCATAAACCATGTTGGGGGTTTGTGTCCATCAACCTTGTTGGGGGATTTGTACTCCATCAACCATGTTGGGGCTTTGTACCCTTCAACTTGTTGGAGGGTTTGTACCTCAACAACCTCAGAAAGGGGTTTGTACCTCATACGCCTCTCCAAGCAGGTGAAAGGCCTTGGATTACACTAAGAAATGGTCACTCCCTCCTTGTATGTTATGTTCTATGAAAGTATGATTTAATTTAAGCATCTTCCATTCATGTCATATTGTCATAAGCTCAACTATTGTCTAATTAAACATTTCAATTATGATGCCAATCTATTGTTGCATTGAATCCTACATACTTAGTACATTCAAACATACTAAGACATACTCTATGGCTACATGATGTCACCATGTAGGAACAAGAGTCCCACTTGAGCATCCTCCTCCACTTGGCTAGTATGACTTATCTCAAGCTTATTGGTGAGTCCTCCATTTTGGGGACATTACTTATGATCTCTTACTATGTATTAAGACTTTCTCTCTTTGACTTATATATTGACTATGAGGGTGAGCCCGTTTGCTTTGTCTTAGCTTGAAATGACCCCAAAAAGTGCCCAAAAATATACCTTGGAAGTGCTAAAAATTATATATTCCATATATCTCAAAATCCGTGCATGATATCAAAAATCCAACTTCGTATTCTTGTTTAGGGAGTAGAAATTAGGGGGAAAAGGGTCTATCCCCGATTTTAGAGTAACCATATCAAAATTCAAAATTTCCAAATGTCAATTTCCAGTGAGCTATTCGCGGCCCTGATGCGACACGTCAAGGGCGCGCAAATGAAGAAAATTGAATTTTGCGTCCTATCTGCGACGCGAACAAGCATGTTTTTCTACTTTGTTATTTTCTTGCGGTCCAAAACTTTGAAGTCTTGGGCCCAAGTGTCCCCAAATGTAAAAATACCCATATTAATAATTTTTCACCCTAATATCATTGTAAACATTCCCCAATACTCACTCAAACACTTCACCAAATTTTTCATTCCTAAATTTAAGTCTCAAACCCTCATCTAGAACTAAGGATTTCCTTTAAGCTTCAAGTCTCCATTTTCAATCTTCACTAAGAGTTCCTCCAAAGCTAAGGTATGTTTGTTTCTTTCATGGGTTCCTTTCACCCATAATACCGAAACCTCCTTTTGCTCTAATTTGCATGATTTAAAGTTGATTTAAAATTGGATCTATCTTATTATGAAAATCATTGCATATAATGTTGTAGCTCATGAAATAACTTTGAAGGTTTTACATTGAATTTTCTAGTGTTATTTCACTCTTGAATTGCACGATTTTACACTAGTACTACACACCTTCTAAGTATTTGATAAAATGTTCGATTATGGTTTCTTGAGGAATTGAAGGTCCAACGCATGTCTTATGAGTTGAATGACTATATTATGATGGTATATGATAATAATATGATGAAATGATGATGAGATAAATGCATGTATATGGTACTCTCTATGCAGTGTTGGAATGTGACTATGCCCTACCCGGGGGTTATGTGTCGGGTAACTTTATTACGGGTTTGTACCCATCAACCTATTGGGGGTTTGTACTCTGGCACCAAGGGTGGTAAGGTCCAATTATCTACCAACCTTGTTGAAGGTTCATACCCTTCAACCTATCGGGGGTTTGTACTCTGGCACCAAGGGTAGTAGGGTGCGATGATCCACCAACCTATTGATGGGGTTTGTACTGCAATCACCAAGGGTGATAGGGTGCGATGATCCACCAACCTATTTGATGAGGTTTGTACCACAATCACCAAGGGTGGTAGGGTGTGACGATCCACCAATAGCTAATGGTCTCTTCTTACACATATGTCCTATTCTATGTAAACATGTTTTACTTAAGCATTAATCATTCATGCCATATTGCTACTATGTTATCTATTGCTTATCTCTATGCATTTTGATTATGATGTCTTTTTATTCTAGTGTTCCTCCCAAAAGAAAAATAGACTTTGGCATAGACCTTGCATTAATCATTCATGCCATATTGCTACTATGTTATCTATTGCTTATCTCTATGCATTTTGATTATGATGTCTTTTTATTGTTGCATTGCATCCTATATACTAAGGACATTCAAACGTACTAACGCATACTCTATACCTACATGATATCACCATGTAGGAACTGGTGTTCAAGTTGATCATCCTCTTCCTCTACGTCGCTAGTCCGGTACTACTCAGGCTAGTTGGTGAGTCCTCCACTTCGGGTACCTTAGTCTAAGTTCCTTTTATTATGCATTGAGACATTCTTCTTTATTATTTACTTTAGCTATGAGGGTGACCCCGGTTACTTTGTCTTGGCCCCCGCTATATCTATGTAGTAGAGGTGTTGTTAGATATGCTATGTACCTATGAAATGAGCTTTGACTCTTTTGTCTCTTGATTATGATATTTTGCAAGCTTTCCCTTAGTCCTATTTACCTATTTCTACTTTCGTATATCATTTAAATGTTTTCGTGACCAATGATATGTAATGATAAGACAAGAGGCTTGTTTAGGGTTCGTTCGGGTTCCTCATTCACCATGTCACGTCTAGGCCCTAGGCTTGGATCGTGACAAACTTGGTATTAGAGCACTAGGTTGTTAGATCCTCGGAGTCCAACACACCAGGTTGATTATAGTCATATTCATGGTGGTGTTGTGCACTACAACTATGAGTAGGAGGCTATGAGACGTTTTAGGAATTGATTCCCTTCTTTATTTTCTAAGTCGTGCTATAGAGTTGAAGTAAGCTTCCCCCCCAGCGATTTGTTCTTTGCATATGCTAGATCATGCCTAACACGAGGGAAAGACGACCCTGTACGCCCGAGGACCAACTGGACAATGGAGAGCTTAGGGATGCTCTCACCTTGCTCTCACAAGTGGTGGCTAATCCAGCCAACGAAGGGGCCCAAGCCTCTTATTCTCCTACAACGGCCTCTCGGGTGAGAGACTTCATAAGAATGAATCCCCCAAAATTCCATGGGTCAAAAGTGAGTGAGAATACCAAGAGTTCATTGATAAGGTCTATAAAATTTTGTCTATCATTGGTGTTGGGCCAAATGAAAAGACAAAGTTGGTCGCATACCAACTCAAAGAGGTAGCCAAAATATCGTACAACTAATGGAAGGAAGAGAAAGGAGTGGGTTATGTAGTGCTTTGGGAGGAGTTCAAAATTGTTTTCCTTAATCGGTTCTTCCCTTCTTGAGCTTAGAGAGGCTAAGTTGGTAGAATTTATGAATTTGAGACAAGGGTGTATGAGTGTGAGGGAGTATGCCCTCAAGTTTACCCAACTTTCAAAATATGCTCCACAATTAGTGGCCAACTCAAGATCTAGGATGAACAAATTTATGATGGGTGTGTCCGACTTGATAAGTGAAGAGTGCCAGTCCACCATGTTGACTAGTGACATGGACTTATCACATTTGATGACCTTTGCCGAGCAAATAGAGGGGGAGAAGTTGAGGAAGAGGAGAGGCCATGAGGCTAAGAGGGCTCATTTTGAGGGCAAGTTCTGAAAGGGTATCCGGATCCACCAAGGCTAAGGGTCCTCTCATGCTTCAATAGGGGTTTGCCAATGACTTCCCAAGGCCCCAAGATGTTGGTATTATGGTTCCTAATGAGATGTGTCCTAGGTGTGGTAAGAGGTATAGGGGCCTATGCTTGAGAGATACTAATGCATGATTTAGTTGTGGTGAAGTGGGTCACAAAAAGGTGGATTGCTCCTGAGATTGCAACAAAGGCAAAAAGGTTAGCCCACAAGGTGCTAATGTAGTTCCATTGGGGAGAAGTGGCAACAAGATAGTGCCCCAAGGTATAATCAATTTTTTGCTTTGCATGGGAGGCAAGGGATTGATGAAGTCCCTGAATCATCACCGGTATGTTTAAAATTTTTGACTTTGATGTGTATGTATCTTGCATAATATGTTGCCTTATGATCTTGTTGAGTTAGACATGGTTGATTTTGATGTCATTCTTGGGATGGATTGGTTGTATGCCTACTATGCTTCTATTGATTATAGAACTCATAGAGTCAAATTCCAATTTCCAAATGAACCCATCCTTGAGTGGGAAAGTCAAGATGTTGTGGTCAAAGGTAGATTCATCTCTTGCATTAAACCCCATAAGTTTATCTCTAAGGGGTGTCTTTACCATCATGTGAGGGTTAGGGATGTGAAGTCTAAAATTCTTCCCATAGAGTCAGTTTCGGTTGTAAATGAGTTTCTTGATGTCTTCCCAAATGACCTTCCTAGTGTTCCTCCCAAAAGAAAAATAGACTTTGGCATAGACCTTCTCCTCGATACTTAACCCATCTCTATTCCCCCTTACCGTATGGCCCCGGCGAAGTTGAAGAAACAATTTAGGGACTTGTAAGAGTAGGGATTTATTAAACCTAGCCAATCACTGTGGGGTACTCCGGTGTTGTTTGTGAAAAAGAAGGATAGGCCCCTTAGGATGTGTATTGACTACTGGCAACTCAATATGGTCACCATCAATAATAGGTATTTTCTTCCAAGGATTGATGATTTGTTTGACCAATTGTAAGGGGCTAGCCATTTCTCTAAGATTGATCTCTGGTCTGGATATAGTCAAGTGAAGTTTAGGGAGTGCAACATTCCCAAGATGGCATCCGGACTAGATATGGGCATTATAAGTTTGTTATGATGTTTTTTGGGTTGACTAATGCTCCGGCCATCTTTATAGACCTAATGAATAGGGTCTTTAAACCCTACCTTGATTCCTTTATTGTGGTCTTCATCAATGACATTTTAATCTATTCTCATGGTGAGGAGGAGCATAGGGCTCATTTGAGGGTTGTGTTGCAATGATTGAGGGAGGACAAATTGTATACTAAATATGAAAAGTGTGAATTTTGTTAAGGGAGGTTGCCTTCCTAGGGCATGTGGTGTCGGGGGATGGTATTAAGGTGGATACAAAGAAGATCAATGTGATTAGAAATTGACCCAGACCCTTGACCCCATCGGACATTAGGATTTTCTTGGGTTTTGCGGGCTATTATCGGAGGTTTATGAATGGGTTCTCCTATATTTCTTCACTTATGACAAAATTGACTCAAAAATGGTTATGTTCGTGTGGACCAATGAATGTGAGAGGAGCTTCCAAATATTGAAAGATAAGCTTGTCTTCGCTCCTATATTATCACTACCGGATGTGCTTGAGGGATTTGTTATGTATTATGATGCTTCCCATGTTGATTTGGGTTATGTGTTGATGCAAAATGGTAAGGTCATAGCCTATGCTTTTAGACAACTCAAAGTGCATGAGAAGAACTACCCTACCCATGATCTAGAGTTAGCCGCCTTAGTGTTTACATTAAAGATTTGGCTTCACTACTTGTATGAGGTGCATGTAGATGTGTTCACTGATCATAAGAGCCTCCAATATGTCTTCACTCAAAAGGATCTTAACTTGAGACAAAGGAGATGGTTAGAAATTTTTATGGACTATAATATAATTGTGCACTATCATCTGGGTAAGCTAAATGTGGTGTCGAATGCCTTGAGTAGGGTGTCCATGGGTAGCCAAGCTCATGTTGATGGTAGTGAGAAGGAGATTGCTAGGGAGGTGCATTGGTTGGCTAGATTGGGAGTTAGGTTGGAAGAGGATGGTGATAGCGGTGTGGTTGTTGTTGATGGTTCTAAGTCTTCTTTGGTTGATGAGGTGATGACAAAACAAGATCTTGATCCCTTCTTGTTAGAATTGAAGGCCTTGGTGAAAGAGGGCAAGGTGGAGGTTCTCACTCAAGGGCAAGATGGTGCCCTTAGGTACCAAGGTAGCTTATGTGTACCTTGTGTCAATGGTTTGATAGAAAGGATCCTTGATGAGGCCCACAACTCTTCTTATTCTATCCACCTCGATTCCACAAAAATGTGTAGAGATTTGAGAGAGGTGCATTGGTGTGGAGCTATGAAAAGGGACATTGCTAAATTCATCTTCGGTTGTCATATTTGCAAACAAGTCAAATCCGAACATCAAAGGCCGGGTGGCCTAACCTGAGACATTGAGCTTCCTACTTGGAAGTTGGAAGAGATAAATATGTATTTTGTGGTTGGGTTGCCCAAGACTAGAAAAGGTTTTGATTCCATTGGGGTGGTGGTTGATAAGATGATAAAATCGGCTTACTTTCTACCAGTTAAGACCACATATGGGGCTGAAGATTATGCAAGGTTATGCATTCATGCCTTGGCAAGGTTGTATGGGGTTCCTTTATCCATCATATCGGATCGTCCGGCACAATTTATTTCATATTTTTGGAGATCTTTCCAAAGGCGTCTTGGTACTAGAGTTAAGCTTTGTACAACCTTCCACCCTCAAACGGATGCCAAGCCGAGAGGACCATCCAATCCCTTGAGGATATGCTTAGAGCATGTGTGTTAGAGCTTAAAGGTAGTTGGAATGATCATCTTCTGTTGATTGAGTTTGCCTATAACAATAGTTATCATTCTTGCATCGATATGACTCCTTTTGAGGCTCTCTATGGGAGACGTTGTAGATCACCGGAAGGATGGTTTAAGGTTGGTAAGATGGCTTTGTTGGGACCAAATCTGGTTATGGAGGCTATTGAGAAGGTTAGGATGATTAGGGAAAGGTGTAAGACGACCCAAAGTCATCAAAAATCCTATGCCGATGAGGGAAGAAGAGACCTTGAATTCAAAGTTGGTTATTGGGTTTATCTAAAGGTTTCACCCATGAAGGGTATGGTCCATTTTGGTAAGAAGGTAAAGTTGAGCCCAAGATATGTTGGTCTTTATGAGGTCATGAGGAGGGTTGGCAAGGTAGGTTACGAGTTGAGTTTGCCTATTGAGATGGAATTGGTTCGTCCTGTGTTTCATGTGTCCATATTGAGGAAATGTGTGGGTGATTCGAATGCCATTGTGTCTGTTGATGTTGTGGGTGTAGTTGAGGATAATTTGATATATGAAGAGGTTCCAGTTCAGATCTTCGATAGGCAAGAAAAGAGGTTGAGGAACAAAGAGGTGACTTCCGTTAAAGTCCTTTGGAGGAATCAACAAGTTGAGAGTGATACTTGGGAGGCCGAAGCGGACATACGAAGGTGATATCCTAACCTTTTCTACTCTACTCAAGTCTAAGGTATTGATCTAAGTCCTTCATATGATCTCAAGTCTTATGTTCAGCCTCATGTCATTGCATATGTTCATGTTTAAATTGACAAGTTCACGATGATTTTTTATTTATGATGCATTTTTTAAAATGATGTTTAAGTACATTGACATCTCTATGTGTGCTGAAAGTGTCAGGTTTGTGTATCTCATATACCTTTCTTTGACATTCGGGGATGAATTTTTCCCAAAGGAGAGATATTGAAACAACCCTAAAAATTGCCCGAAAATGTGCTTCGAAAATGCCCAAAATCATAAATTCCATATATCTCAAAATTCGTGCATGATATTAAAAATCCAACTTCATATTCTTGTTCGGGGGGTAAAAATTAGGGGGAACTAGGTCTAACCCCAATTATAGAGCAACCGTATCAAAATTCAAAAAATTTTCAAATGTCAATTTCCAGTGAGCTATTCGCGCCCCTGGCGCGACGCGTACATGATGCGTACATGCATGTTTTCTGCCTTGTTATTTTCTTGCCATCCAAGACTTTGAAGTCTTGTGCCTAAGTGTCCCCAAATGTAAAAATACCCATACTTACCATTTTCACCCTCATTTCATTCTAACATTCCCCAATACTTACTCAAACACACATAAATTTTTCACTTCTAAATTCAAGTCTCAAACCCTCATCCAGAACTAAGGATTTCCTTTAAGCTTTAAGTCTCCATTTTCAATCTTCACCAAGAGTTTCTCCAAAACTAAGGTATATGCGTTTCTTTCATGGGTTACTTTCTTCCATGATACCCAAGCCTCCTTTTACTCTAATTTGTGTGATTTAAAGTTGATTTACAAGTGGGTGTATCTTATTATGAACTCACTTCACACAATGTTGAAGCTTATGAAATTGTAACTGTTTTGCTATGTTTTGAGTTATGAAACCAAGGTCTATTGTAAATTTGGTAAAGGGTTTTGATATAAATTGCTTGAGGGTGTTACCAAGTATCTATTGAATGTTTTATATTGGATTTTCTAGCATGATTTCGCTGTTGAATTGCATGATTTTACACTAGCACTAAACACCCTCAAGTGTTTGATAAAATATCCAATTATGGTTTCTTGAGGAAATGAAGGTCCAATGTATGTCTTATGAGATGAATGACTATATGACGATAGTATATGATAACAATATGATGAAATGATGATAAGATGAATGTATGTATATGGTACTCTCTGATAGTATTGGAATGTGACCATGCCCTACCCGGGGGTTATGCGTTGGGTAACCTTGTTGGGGGTTTGTACCCATCAACCTATCAGGGGGTTTGTGTTCCAGCACCAAGGGTGATAGGGTGCAATGATCTACCAACCTTGTTGGGGGTTTGTATCCATCAACCTATCGGGGGGTTTGTACTTCGACACCAAGGGTTGTAGGGTGCTTCGATCCACCAACTTATTGATGGGGTTTGTACCGCAATTACCAAGGGTGGTAGGGTGTAACTATCCACCAACCTATTGACGAGGTTTGTACTGAAATCACCAAGGGTTGTAGGGTGTGACAATCCACCAATATTTAATGGTCTCTTCTTACACATATGTTCTATTCTATGTAAGCAGGTTTTACTTAAGCATTAATCATGCATGCTATATTGCTACTATGTTATCTATTGCTTATCTCTATGCATTTTGATTATGATGCCTTTCTATTGTTGCATTGCATCCTACATACTTAGTACATTCAAATATACTAATGTATACTCTATGCCTACATGATGTCACCATGTAGGAACCAGTGTTCAATTTGATCCTCCTCCTCCTCCAGGTGGCTAGTCCGGTACTGCTCAAGCTAGTTGGTGAGTCCTCCACTCTGGAGACCTTAGTCTAAGTTCCCTTTATATCTATTGAGATATTCTTCTTTATTGTTTACTTTAGCTATGAGGGTGAGCCTAGTTGCTTTGTCTTGGCCCCCGCTCTATGTAGTAGAGGTTTTGTTGGACATGCTATGAACCTATGATATAAGTTTTGACTCCGTTGTCTCTTGATTATGATGTTATGCAAGCTTTTCCTTAGTCCCGTTGCCTTTTATCTACTTTTATATACCATTTAAATGCTTACGCGATCAATGATGTGTAATGATAAGACAAGATGCTTGTTTGGGGCTCCTTCAGATTCCTCATTCATCGTGTCACGTCTAGACCCTAGGCTTGGGTCGTGACATGGCCCCGCTCTTATCTTATATACTAGAGGTATTGTTTGACATGTTATGTATCTATGTTATTAGTTTTGACTCCTTTTGACTCTTGATGATGATGTTATGAAGTTGTCCCTCAGTCGCATTTATCCCGATTTACTACTTCTTGTTATGTTTTGTTGCTTCTGCAACCAAGGATGTGTAATGACATGCTAAGAGGCTTTCATGGGGTCTCTTCGGGTTTTCCATACGCCGTGTCATGACTAAGCCCTAGGCTTGGGTCGTGACAATTTAGATTTATTTTAATTAATTAAAATTTGAGATAGATAGAGTCGCAGTTTGATAAATTCTTTTAATTTTATTTTTGTAAAAAAAGCAGCATACTTAGGGTCCTTGTTTGTCATTTTTTTGAAAAATTTATCTTAAAAAATTCAGAAAAAGTGACGGACTTAGGGTCCCTATTTGTTGCTTTTCTGAAATTTTGTTAGAAAATTTTAGAAAAGCGACAAACTTTGGGCCACTTTCTGTCTTTTTTTGGTAATTTGCTTGATAGTTGAAACCTGCAGTTCATGCTGTTTACCTGCATTAAAAAATTCATTCAATTTCAACAATACAGCCTAATCCAACACAATTAACAACAATATTAGAACATACAAAATACATAATAACAAGCTCAATTAAATGTTAAAAATGAAAAAAGCCAGAATTTACAACGTTTTAAATTGTTTCAAAGTGTATTAAACATTCAAAATTGTCTAAAATTTAAATAAAAGGAACCTAAGGACTATTTTAACAAATTTATCACTCTCATTAGATTCATTGAGAATAGAAGGATGAGGTGAAGGCTGCCGAGCGAGGTTGAACACTGTTTCTCTGATTTGTGTAACTTGTTCACTCATATTCCTTTGTTCGTCACCCTCTTTCCCTCAGATGCTACCAATGCACTTGTAAGTTCTGTGATTTTTTGAGACATGGCAACTATCTGAACCTGTTTAAGAGCCTCGGTCTGACGTGATGATCCAATATCTTATAAACCTGATTGGAGTCATCGTATGTCATTCCTAGAGCCAATCCCATATATATGACCTTTATGGCTCCTGTCAACTACTTTTTCAGTCCAAAATTAAGTAGATTGTACAGTCATAAGTTGGACCTTATCTCCAAGCTCACAAACGTACCGTTCGTGTGTGTGTGTATATATATAAGTTGTGTCAAGAAGTTTAAATAGGCTCGTTCAGCCCTTTCTTCCACCCACATATTTGAATCTAGCTTATCATCCTTCATTTTGATAGGAGTCTTCTTAAAAACCTCATGAAAAAATGGAACACGTTCTGATGCTTGCTCCTATAAATAATTAATAATAAAATTAATAAAATAATTTATTTATGATTATAAATTTAAACCTAAAATTTAAAAACCTTACCATCTCCCTCGAAATAGTGTACAACACTCTTTGCATCTTTGGTGTGCAACGACAACCTTTCAAACTATCTCTACCTTTTGTGGCTTGCTCAGAAAAAGCTTTAAATTTGACGCAGTCTCAACACCGACATAACTCTAAGTGAGGCTGCAACCAACCCAAAGGTTTTCCATCATCATGAGCTTTTTTGAGCCAGCTAGACTGTCTAATGCTCGCTTTTCTCTCAAAAGTGGTCACAATGACCATATTGTACTTTGGCTCCCAAGTACATAAATTCTGGAAACTAAAAAGAAAAGTGTTAGAGAATTAATTAGATAAAGTATACTATAATATTTAAAATAAATATGTAAACATATCTACCTTAAATTCATTAAACATCACATGGGAGATTTTGTTTGGAATCTCCCCCAAGATTGATATGGCTCATTAGATAGCCTCCTAACACTCTTGTAGGGCCTTAGCAGTATCCTTCGATGGATGCCACCTGCAAGACTTATAATAAACATATCGGTTCATAAATATTTTACTAACTAATGTAGCAACAAAATAAATATATAAAATAATAAACTTATGAAGCTCCGTCAGGCTCTATCATACCTCTCTCAAGTCTGTCCCACTGTCCAGGAGCTAATTGAGCCTCATCTTGTGATGCCTCAGATCTAGCAGCAGAAGCAGGTAAAGCTGATGTCGAAAGATGCACATACTGCTAAGTCAATGCAGGAGTAACTGTCTCATCACTAGAATCTTTAAGTCTTAAGGATGATAGGTGAGGAGATTGAGATGTGGGAGATGAAATTGTGGGAGGTGAACAGTGGGAGATAGAGTACCAAAGGATGATAATCCATGAGATCGTAGTTATACTTCAGTAGATAGATAGGTGGTCTAGTCATAAAAAGTGAACCTGGGATGTGATGAAGAAGAAGCATCACGTGGTCCGTGAAACTAACTATGGTAAGTTAAAGGATCAATAGTCCCAAATGGTACAAGTTAAATGGTAGGACTAGTTGTGCGACGCTTTATATCCAAAACTGAGGTAATATGTCCTGGGATATCCTCAGGATCAATAGGTGTCCTACTAGAATTTTTCTTCTTACTCCTACCAGAACTACTTAACCCAAGATGATCTTAAGCTCTATCACCATCACCAACAGATGATATTTGTATGTAAAGTAATAATACAATATATAAATAAATTTAATGTTAAAACAATAAATAACATACATACTAGTTATAATGTATTACTCTATTCCTCCTCTCTTGTTTCATTTTTATCATCCTCCTGTTCCTCCTCCCCAATTGTTTCATATTCATTGTCCTCCCATCCCTCCTCCTCAAATGATTTATATTCCTCATTTACTTCTTCCTCAACATTTGGCATTATAAGGTCATCATCAAAAACCTCTTTTAGTTTGTGCTGAGGACGTTCTAGTGTAGTTTCCAACTCAATATCAACTTGTTGTTGAACAAATGAAACATCATTTCGGTATGCCATTTCTAATACATTCTAAATTTCTATTCTTCCCACAGGCTTTGTCTTAATAACAACCCACCAATTAGTCTTATCTCTATGTAATGGATATGGAGCATAACAAACTTGCTTAGCATTTTGTTTGATGATAAAAGAATCATAACTTGTGTATTGTCTAGTGTGTTTAACTTCTATTATGTTATATTGCCGGTCCACCCTTGTACCTCTTTATGATAGATCAAACCACTTACACCAACATAATACTATCTTTTCATAAGCCCTCCTGAATATCTTACTTCAAGAATCTCTTGAATGACACAAAAATACTTAATAGTATGACCATTACCATCGACATCACCTTGAACACACACCACTATTATTGGTTTTCTTGTACGTAGAAACTTGCTTAGTTTGAAACTTAAAACCATTCATACACTACTTATGCATTGTATAATAATAAAATTAATNNCTCTCACAAATGGTATAAATTATATGTTTATTATTATCAAACATCGAACCTACAAATTATAATAATAAACCTACAAATTATATTCATAATACTAAAATTTAGTATAAAATGAATATATTATACTTGTCGATTCAATATGTTTAAACTTTCACACCTACATAATTCTTTAACCATGTTGAAAACCTTATATATAGCTTCGTTGCTCCATGTGTTTACAAATAGGCTGTTATTGACATGCACAATCTTGTCAGTTAGTACTAATATGTTACTATGTAATTTGATAATAGAATTTAACATTTACTCAAGATATGGCTGAATTTTGGGTAATTAAGTAATATATGGGTTATAGTATATTTTCTTTCCATAGTAGTGAGGCTTCATCTACTAGATCCTCGGCCACTTTGATTAAAAATTGAAATATATAGGAACATAGAATAAGTATCACCAATCATCATTGCGATTTGGCCTATTTCTCCTACAAGGGACTTCATCGCCAAAGTAGTAGGAGCAAAAATTACTAATTTCTCAGGCAATATGGGCTTGCACATTGATCCTTCCATCTGTCCCCTCAGCTTAATTGATTATTTGTAGCTTTCAATTTTTTTGTATATATGTATGCAAATATTTTAACCAATGACTAGAATATTTTCATACTCCAGGAGGATACCTTAGACATGGATAGCACCCAAAGACGATTGCTAGTCCTAGAGCGAACCACTTGGCCTTATCACATGTATTCAATAATAGTTTAACAAATTAGCAGAAGGATAAAGATTAAAAAATGGTGGACAACCGTAATATATAGAGGCCATGGGCCAATAATCAAACTCCAATTCTTTGACATAAAAATAGTTTTAAGGGAAATCAGTCAAGAGATAAAGATCTCAACATCAACTCATCACTGTCTAGTCTATGAAGTCTCTATCTCTCCTATCTAGATGGTGCCAATGACAGGTTCATGGCTACCTCAACTCAAATAAAAAGAAACTCTAAACTCTAGTAGCTAGATGATGGTAATTTGGAAATCCTCTGTAAACAAGAAGGTCACACTGATCAACTGAAAGTAAATAGATCCTCAATGAAGTGCCTCAGTTAAGCTTCGTGAAGGCAGTCTTGTACCCGTGAATGCAGAGTGTAAACTACTAGATGTGGTGTGATTGCGCCTTACCTTTCATGAAGGCGAAACACTTAACAGGTGTCATAGATGAAAAGACAAGCCACTTGTGACTTTTTCTGATATATTCAGAAAAAAGAGATCAAGGGCAGTAAATAAAATCAAATGTGAGTTCAACAGTCCTTTATAACTTTGGCTCTCATTAAGAAAAAATTCTCAAGTTCTCCCTTCTTCATCCTTTTTGGTTACATATTCAAAAGTATCTTCACCTCACTCTACCTCTATTCTTGTTCATAATTGACAGTCGGTGCAACCATGAGACTCCATAACATTAGTGCTACTTTTTGAGAAATCTTTCTCACCATGGTTATGAACTTTGACACCAAGATAATCTTGTCCATTGTTGTTTTTTGAGGGTCATCTTTTTGCTTTTGAGGTATCACACCTTTAGGTACTTTAGGAGAAGATTTCTAGGCCTAAATGTTGAAAAATAAAGTGGATTTT
Source organism: Solanum virginianum (assembly GCA_000787875.1). Taxonomy (NCBI): domain Eukaryota; kingdom Viridiplantae; phylum Streptophyta; class Magnoliopsida; order Solanales; family Solanaceae; genus Solanum; species Solanum virginianum. The sequence goes on from DF357526.1 coordinate 19,152, forward strand.
GATGTTAAATTGCTACTTGTTGTTTAGGTAGCTATTGAATGATGTTGGGGGATAGATTTGGGGGTGATGTTTTGTCAATATAAGGCCGTGAATGTATGTCTATCATGTGTTTGACGAAATACCTCTTAAAAATCTAAAATATGATGCTAGTGACTATTGCTCTTCGCGAACGTGGGTTCTATCTCGCGATCACATTATTATAGAAATTCTTAGCCTTTCACTAATGCAGATAATTATTTGCAAAGGCGAAGCCCTAGAGTGGGTTGAACTCGACAAATTCACCAGTATGATCCCAGACACAAAGTACATTATGTCATTGTTTGAAAATAGCAATACTTCACAATTTGATTCGAACTTTACTGACCTGGTCAAACTATAAATATTGAGGTCAAAATATTTTGACCCCATTTCTTGCCTTAATTACAAAATCTACTTGGCCAAACTCCACCCTAAATGTTTTCGATGATTGATGACAACACCACCACCACTTTTCGATGAGGTTTTTGGCAGCCTAGGGTTTCTAGTATTTTATCACCGCCTTCATTTTCCATAATCTAATAACTCAATTTGGTAAGTTTTTTGGTACTTTAAACACCATTAATTTACCAATTATTTTATGGTTAGGTTGAGAATTTTTGTTGGGTGTGATTAATTTGGACACGAACCCATGTGTGAAAATTGATAGGATTGACCCATCTTTGTTCATGTGTTTAGGACCAGAATTCGATGTAGTTACCTTTTTGTATGTTTGAATGATGTGTTTACCACCCATGTAATTACTCACCATGTGAAATAAGTCGATTATGTGATTGGAATTTGGTGTTTGATGGCATGGGTTTGGGTGTTTACTATTAATTCATTCATACAGGGTCGAAAGGGTTGGGAAAGCAAGTTGAATAATATTTCATGCGGTGTTTGTGCTAATAATCATGATGGAGTGTCGATTTTTGTGTTATGAAATCATGTGGGGGTATGTGTATTGCTTCGATGTTGGAAGAAAAGGTTGAAAAAATTATATAGGGTATGTGTTGATAGACTTAGAAACTCAGTTGACTGAGTTTTCTGGTCTACGAGCATCTTTGACGACCCATAGAACCTTTCACGAGCCATAATTGCCCCTCGTATAAGATTCTAAAAACCTGCAGTTTTGAGTACCCATCAGATGAGACCTTCTACGAGTCGTAAAACATGTTATGGCTCATAGAAAGTCTCATGGATCCCTGCCTGCAATGAATTCAGACACTAGAATCATCTATGGCTCAGCCTATGACTCATAGAATCTTCTACAGGTGGTACCTAGTCATGGTGAACATTATTTTACAAAAGCCTTCTGTGGCTCATTTCCACTACGGCCCATAGAGGTGCTTTTATAGACCCTTTTTCAACTAAGTCTAATGTATTTTTGCATTTCATTTTCTAATTTGTAGAGCTAACCAAGGTGCGTAAATGTGTATGTTTTAGGTACTATTGCCCCGAAAGCAAGATGTGTGAAAACGAAGGCCATGCAGAGGAGGCTTAGAGATGAGCCCTCAGGGAGGAGCAGACCGCCACACTTAGTGGATCATTAGAGGAGCTCTGTGTCCGACCTAGGTAGCCCCAGGCTTTTTCCATTCGTACTCACTAATATGATAAGGGAGACCACGATAAGAGCAGCCCTATTCAGATGATTCCGTCCAAAGAGTAGTGTATCTCTAAGTTAGGCTCCGATAGTGAGTTAGAGACAGAGTCCTTTGCCGCATCACGGGCATCACCATCACCCTGAGATGCCCTTACTAGTCAGTGGTGTGTCACGAGCATACGGGATATATATACCAAGTCAACAGAAGACAAGTAAAGATAGACGCGGAGAGTATAATATTTTTATTAATTAATCTTTGGGAGATTTCAATCTCCTTAATATACTCAAAAACATCGATAAGCGCGAGGCAAGCCAGCCCGTTCTATTTCTAAGGAGCCCCGGGTCATCTCAGCTGGATTAGACAGTGTCCTCGGTCTTCAAGACATTATTAGATGATATGGGCTCTGGTGGCTGACCAAATCGCTAGGGAGGTACTCCCCGACCATGGTGAGGGACTTCTATGCATCATATGCAACCACCATTATTAAAACTCTTCCCAAACGGAAGAAGCACCTTGCTCAGCCCAGACTAACACAGACTAGAGTGAGGGGTTAGTAGGTGCATATCTCAAAGACCACAATCCACCGCATGTTATTTGGGGCCGAGTTCCCTGCTCCCATATCCACAATAGAGTTTGACCACATAGAGAGGCAGACTCAAGAGTTCAGCCTGATGAGAGATGTAGACAAAGCTGGCTTGATGAGATGGGTGGTCGGTTTCATTGTTGAGTAAGGTCCAGAGCCTGCATGGGTTGCCACTCACTCGGAGCCTATTGTGAAGGATTTTCTCAGTTTACCCACCAAATTATTATGAGCGGTTGTCAGATCACGTATCCAGCTAACACTTGCAGATAATACTTTGACGCCAGAGTGTGCAGTGCTAGTTTTTAGCATCTTGGCTGGCTATGAGATAAATTGGGCCCACCTCATTGCAGAGTAAATCCACGAGGCAACTTTGAAGAGGTCTACCTCCATCTCCTTCCCATGCTTGATCTATAAACTCTGTTTAATGTCATGGGTGGAGAGTCTACACTAGCTGGACTCACTTATCAAGGTCCAACATACTTTAGAGGCCAGCCAAATTAAGGGTAAGGAGAACCCAATAGCACTCCAACGAGCAACACACCTGCCAGCTCCCATGCCAGAGATGTTCACCCCAATACAACCACCTGAGGTTCCACCCACCACCACTATTATTGCTGCCATAGATAATAGGCCCCCACAGACTAAGACAGATAAGCATAGGGGGCCCACTACTACTACTCCTGCACCACAGGCCATTTCATCACATATATCACCCGTGGGTATAGTTTACGCGTTCGTAGTATCTATCCATGCCATGGCATAGAGATTGCCATATGCTGAGTCACAATTGACTCAGCTAGCTCAATAGATTAGGCCTTGGGTCCATCAGGCCACCACAGAGTCAAAAAGTCACATACAAGCATACACAGTTGCAGCTATTCAGGACCATTGTTCCACCATGGATGCCCGTATTGATGCCTTCGAGCTTAGGATCCAGCAAAGCTTGAGCACAGCTCGAGTAGTAGATATAACGGCTATAGAGATGGAGATCTAGCAACTCTGAGTCAACATGATGGCAACATTGGCAGAACCGATGACACTACAAGAGACTAAACTCCTGATGCTGGTGGTGGACCTATTTGCTCCTAAGGAGTGCACACAGCCTTCCGTCGGAAAGAAGCCCCACCCAGATAATGATCTAGATGTCATATGATTACATACTAGGCTGACAGAGGAGGAGAAGCTCAAGCTTGTCTTGAGGCAGTCAAGCCAGGAGGCAGAGTTATGAAAGGCTCATGCGCTTGAGCAAGTGAGGGTGCTGGCCCTTCCGGTCATGGTACTACTACTGAGGAGGCCACCACGTAGGGTGAGGGTGGTCAGACTCAGCCACACATTATCACTTAGGTGTCCAGGTATGTTTTTTTATCTTAATGCTTTATTTGGTTGTGATTGTGTGCATTGTGGACAATGCACCTCTTTTTCGATGGAGTGCGGATAGTGATGGTCCTTGATGAAGTTTGAGCAGCCTTGGCCAATAACTACCCTAATTTTTGAATCCTAGGGGTTTTCTTACTTGTGTTCTTTTTCCCCATGGATATTTAATTTCTATTGAACTGGCATGTTTAGGATGTCTAGGTAGTATTTGTAGCATGTAGTACCGATATCTTTGTCATATATGTGTTTTTGTGCTTTTTGTGAAAAATGATATCCACCAATTTTTTAATTAGTTATTCTAGATAGCAACCATGTATGTTCAAGTGTGTTAACAGTGCTTGTTCTAATAAGTGAGGATAAATTGAGATGAAAAGCATGATCTGAGAGTCTTTTGTTGATAATGAAATCAGTGCCATGTGAGTATGAGCTTAATTTGCTAAATGCATATATTGTGTTTCGATTCAGAACATGCCCTGTTACTCTAATTTAGACTGTAGGTTAGTTGGTTAGGAAAGGATCTTAGGCCATTATTCATAACAATCCACTTAGCCTAAATAACTAACCAAATGTGCAGAATATCCCTTGATCCTAATGTTTGAGCCTGACATATACCTTTTCTTTGTAAAAGCCTAAGTGACCTGGCCTTATTAGTTGTAAAATCCTAAAATTGGCATTGGTCCTTTCTTGAACATTGTACACCTTAACTTAGGGAAAAAGCCTAAGTTGAGGGTGGCTACCAAAAATGGCCCTAGTTTCGAGGGTGGATAATGTGCACCTCAACTCAGGCCAAAAGTCTAACTTGAGGGTGGATGGTGTAAGGGTAAAACACAAAATGAGGGAGAAAGTTAGTGATGCATAGAAAAGGAGAATGATCATGTACTAGGTGCAAGAAAAATGAGTAATGCTTTAGTTATGAGTTAAAAAGAAAAATAAAGTATAAATACATGGCAAAATGTTGCAAAGTGAAAACAAAGTACCCAAAAAAAACTTGAAATAGGAGAAAGGGAGAATAGAATGAAAAATAACAGTGTTGATAGGGAAAAAGTGTAGAAAAATGCAGAGTCAAGGAGAGCCTTTAGTTACCATGTTCCCAAAATATCACACCAAAGCCCACTGAGCCTATGTTACAAGCTTGTAAAGTCCTAAAATGATCCTAGTCCAAGCAATCAAAGGTTTTAGTCAAGAGTACAAGGGAAAACATATGGTATTGGGCATGATACATGAATATCTTTTGTGAGAGCTGGTGATTTTACATATTCCCAAGATTATAAATGAAAATATCACTGAGAGTGAGATATGGGACTTCCTTTTATGAGAGCACTTCCATTACATTGTTAACATTAGACTTATTCAGTGATTATGGCTTGATGATAGTACCTCCCTTATCATAGTTGTATTGTCACATGTATTAGTCTGTATTAGTTTGTTGGATAGCTATCTGACTGAATTTTGAAAACTGTTGGGGGTATCTAGGCTTATGTTTGATGAGATGTATGCTATTAGATTGAGGTCGGTGTGTTACTATACTACTTATATAGATTGAGTCCATCGGTTGAGGATAAGCAACAATTTTAAGTTGAGGGTATTGATGTGCTATCAAAATACAACACTTTTGATGCTTAAAACTTGGAACTTTGTGCGTTCTCAATGTGATGTTAGTAGGTTTGATGTGTTTTTGTGTTTGTTTTGTAGGATTTTAGGGTTGGCATTAATTTTGGAAAACAAATGCAGAAGTTGCTAATTTTGAGGATCCACTTGACCCTTTACGAGTTGTAGAGTATTCTATGGGTCGTGAAGGAGGTTTCGCATGGAATTCTAGTGAAGGATAGATTTCTAAAGGTTGCTCTACAATCATGCAGATGAGTTGTGGAACAATTTATTAGTTGTAGATCAGGTCTCGTACCCTAAGGATCAGAGAAGGAGGACTTTCTAAAATTTCTTCAGACAAAACCCCCTACGGGCCATAGATGACACAACCCAAACGTAGGGTCTAGATGTGACATAGTGCAAGGGAAACCCGAAGGGACCCTAAACAAGCCTCTTAGAACATCAGTACACATCATTCATCGCGAAAACAATAAAATAAGGATCCAGAGATAATAAAGTGGGGCAACCGGGGCTAAGAAAAAAACTTTCATATCATAGACATCAAGAACAATAGAGTCAAGGCTCTTANAAGTACAAACCCCTTGGTAGGTTAGTGATGATGTCGCCCTATCACTAGGTGGAGACGTACAAACCCTTCATTGGGTTGGTGATCATGCCATCCTATCACCCCAGTGGAGAAGTACAAACCCTTGACTAGGTTGATGAGTATAAACCCCTATGTGGGTTAGTGATGATGCCGCCCCATCACTAGGTGGAGAAGTACAAAACCTTCACTAGGTTGATGAATACAAACCCCATCTAGGGTAATCATAAACCTTCATGTCCAATAATACCTCTACCTTTAGAATAGGTGGGGGTTTAGACATGTCCCCAGCTCACCCTCAAAAGAAAGTAATAAAGAGATACAATAAAGTAATCTATACTAATGCAACACTATATATAGAATTTTTCATATACATAAGCTCATTTCATCATCATATATTCAATCATATCATATCCATGCTTTGGCCCTTCACTTCCTCAAGAACCCATATCCAAATATTTTATCAAACACTTAGAGGGTCTGTAATACTAGTATAAAACCATGAAATATAGAGATGAAATCATGCAAGAAAATCCATTATAAAACCATCAATCAACACCATGTAACACCCTTAAGCAACATACATCAAGTCCCCTCCTTGAATCTTATAATATATCAAAAATTTATAGGTAAAACACATTGTAAAACCATCAATCAATAACTTGCAACACACTCAAGCAACATACATCAAAACCCCTCCTCAAATCTTACAATAGATCAAGGATTTATAGTTCAAAGTATAGCAAAACAGTCATAATTTCACATAGCTTTAACATTATGTGCAGAGAATTTCATAACAAGCACGACCCATTTGTAAATCAACTTTAAATCATGCAATTTGAGTAAAAGGAAGCTTGGGTATCATGGGTGAAAGGAACCCATGAGATGGGTATCATAGGTGAAAGGAACCCATGAAAGAAATCCACATACCTTAGCTTAGAGATGATCTTGGTGAAGATTGGAGATGGAGACTTGAAACTTGAAGAAGAATCTTGAAGGAAAACCTTAGCCTGGGATAAGGGTTTAGGACTTGAATTAGGGAGTGAAAATATGGCCAAGTGTTTTAGTGAGTATTGGGGAATGTTTAGGATGATATGAGGGTGAAATAAGACTAAGTATAGGTAAAAATATGGTTGGGAACACTTAGCCTGAAGACCCCAAAGCTATGGACCGAGATAGAAATCACTGGTAACAAAATACACAGGTCCACAATGTGGACCTCTAAAGGTAAGCCAACAAATAGCCCACCTGCTGCAGCATCTGAAGTAACCCACTACAAACTATGAACTTTGTGTTAGCTGGTAGTGGTGGCAACACAATAACCCCAGTAACATCCATACCCAAGGGGTTCAACCTATACTAATTCAATTGGTAAGCATTGACATTGAACTCCTGAGGTTGTGGAATGTTCTCCAAAGGAGGTTGATTGTCATCGCCATCATTTCAATTAGAAGCTGCATTAGCCACGTTGTTTATATTTTCTTGAGTCGTTCTTCTAGTAATTCATTCGATCTATGGAATAAGTGGAGTTAAGGGATTTCCTTGACTCCGAGTGTTGGGCATACATTACAAAGAAATAAAAACAAAAGTAAAATAAAAAGAACTAAGGATTAATACTCAAATCACTGTATTCCTTGGCAATGGCACCAAAATCGTTGATGTCGCCGAAGTTACACCTCCTTTTAGAGGATAAAATGGTCCTTGTCAAGATATAAGACCTAACCAAGGGTAGGATAAAATGGTTGCCCCAATACCAACACCTTGAGGCCTAGGGAGGTCATTGGTAAACCTCATATTAGTAGCATGATGAGGCCTTTGGCCTTGATGGAATCAGCCACCCCTTTGGAACTTACCCCAAGACGAGCTCTCTTGGCCTCATGCCCCCTTCTCTTCCTCAATTTCTCATCCTCAATTTCCTCGGCATAGGTCATCAACAGAGACAAGTCTATGTCACTAATTAGCATGGCAAACAAGCACTCTTTACTTACCAAGTCAGAGATGCCCATCACAAATTTGTTCATCCTAGATCTAGGATTAGCCACCAAATGAGGAGCATACTTTGGAAGTTGGTTAAATTTAAGGGCATACTCCCTCACACTTATAGCACCTTGTTTCAAGTTCATAAACTCCACCAACTTAGCTTCCCTAAGCTCAAGAGGGAAAAATTGACTAAGAAAGGCCAATTTGAACTCTTCCCAAAGAACCACATTACCACTCCCCTTCTTACCCTTCCATTAGTCATACATTATTTGAGCTACCCCTTTGAGTCGGCATGCCACCAACTCTGCCTTTTTCATTTGGCCCAACACCCATGATATTCAAGATCTTATAGACCTCGTCAATAAACTCTTGTAGATCTTCATCCACCTTTGACCCATAGAACACCAGAGGATTCATCCTCATGAAGTCTCTTACCCTAGATCCCTGGGTAGTAACATAAGGGGTTGGGCCCCTTGATTGACTTGGTTGGCCACAACTTGGGCAAGCATAGTGAGAACATTCCGGAGCTCACCATTGTTAGGTTGCTCCTTAGGAGTTTGGGCCCGTCTTCCTCTAGTGTTTGGCATGATCTAGAATAGGAAAGAACAATTATTAGTGGGGAAATCTTACCACAACTCTATAGCATAACTTAAAACATGAAGAGAGGAAACATTTTCTAAAATGTCTCATAGCCTCCAACATAGTCATGGCGCGCTTCACAACCATGAATAGGACTCTAATCGATGCGATATGTTGGACTCCGATGATCTATCAACCTAGTTCTCTGATATCAAGTTTGTCATGACCTAAGCCTAGGGCCAAGATGTGACATGGTGCAAGGGGAACCTGAAGAGACCCCAAGCAAGCCTCTTAGAACATCATTACACATCCTTGGTTGCAGAACCAATAAAACAAGAATCAAGAGATAATAAAGTGGGGCAATCGGGGCTAAGGGAAAGTACTTTCATATCATAGACATCAAGAACAATAGAGTCAAGGCTCATAGCTTAGATACATAACTTGTTCAACAAACACCTCTAATACATAGATAAAGTGGGGACCAAGATAAAGCAACTAGGGTCACCCTCATAGTAAAAATAGATAATAAAGAAGAATGTCTTAAAACATAATAATAATAACATAGACTAAGGTCCTAGAAGTGGAGGACTCACCATAAGCTTGAGTAGTACCGCTCTAGCTACATGGATGAGGATAATCAACTTAGGCACCAATCCCTACATGGTGATATCATGTAGGCAAGAGTATATGTTAGTGTGTTTGAATGTACTAAGTATGTAGGATACAATGCAACAAGAGTTAAGCATCACAATCAAAATGCGTAACAATAGGCAATAGGTATAATATAACAATATGGCATGTATATTTATCATATACATAAGCTTATTTCATCATTATATAGTTAATCATATCATATTTCATGCTTTGGACCTTCACTTCCTCAAGAACCCACATCCGGACATTTTATCAAACACTTAGAGGGTGTGTAATGCTAGTATAAAATCATGAAATATAGAGATGAAATTATGCTATAAAATCCATTGTAAAACCTTCCATTAATACATTTCAACACCCTCAAGCAAGATAAATCAAAACCTCTCCTTAAATCTTACAATAAATCAAGCATTTATAGCTCAAAATATAGCAAAAGTCACAACTTTACATAGCTTTAACATAGTGTGGAGTGAATTTCATAATAAGCAAACTCATTTGTAAATCAACTTTAAATCATATATTTTGAGTAAAAGGAGGCTTGGGTATCATGGGTGAAAGAAACTCATGAAAGAAACCCACATACCTTAGCTTAGAAATGATCTTGGTGAAGATTGGAGATGGAGACTTGAAACTTGAAGAAGAATCTTGAAGGAGAACCTTCGCTTGAGATGAGGGTTTGGGACTTGAATTTAGGCGTGAAAATATTGCTAAGTGTTTGAGTGAGTATTGGGGAATGTTTTTAGCTTGGGATAAGGGTTTAGGACTTAAATTCGAGAGTAAAAATATGGATAAGTGTTTTAGTGAGTATTGGGGAATGTTTAGGATGATATGAGGGTGAAATAAAGCTAAGAATAGGTAAAAACACTATTGGGAAAACTTAGGCCCAAGACCCCAAAGCCTTGGATCGAGATGGATATCATTGGTAACAAAATACATAGGTTTGCAATGTGGACCTATTATGGAGGCCAAATTAACACATATCCACGACAGTTACGCGTCGCGGTGCTGTCGCGAATTGTCTCTGAAAATTGAAATTTTAGAAATTTGAAATTATGATTCAATTGCTCTAAAATTGGGGTTAGACTCTTCTTCACCTAATTTTGACCCCTAAATAAGGATATAAAGTCGTATTTTTGATATCGCCCACAGATTTTGAGATATATGGAATTTAAAATTCTGGGCATTATGAGGTACATTTTCGGGCACTTTTTGGGGTCGTTTTAGTTGAACCTTTTATGAGCCATAGAGGGGTGTCATAGAAGTCAAGTCTAAATCTGAAGTAGCAAAGTACGAAAGCCCAACAGTGGGTCGTAAATCACTATCGTAGTGCATCTCGTGAAGCATGTCGACCCGGTTATCCTATTTTGTTTAGGACTTGTATTTTAAACATTATAAATAGGTTTTTAGGTTATTTTTCTCAGAGAGTTCAAAGAGTCAACAAGTCTAGAGTAAGAAATAGTAGAGAAAAACATTTGAGTGTTTGTGAAAAACTTGTACACTATAGTTTCACCTTCTAATTACAATCTTGTGATTCTCATTGAAGCTTGGATTTTCTTGTGCTTTATTCAATTGTGTAAGTGCTCTATTATGTTATTCAAATTTATAAGTCTTGCATCTACACAAATCATGAGTAGCTAAATCAATAACCAGGATTGTGAGAACCATGAAAAACTAACAAGGTAAAATCAAATAATTCATAATTCTTGAAAAGTGTGCATGCATGTATTAATTAATTCTCTTCATTTTGCATATTTTTTAGTGGTGGCCAACATTAGAATCTGCCTAGTATTACTAACTAGACCAAAGTAGTAATAAATAGGGAATGAGATTAATTAACAGAATACGATTGAAGTTTCTCATCTAATCAACCGAACTGGGCCAAGGAGAGGTTGTACTGGGACAATAGGTAAGGGTTAATAATGTCACACTATGGAGATAAACAAAGTCATGTAGTGAAATTTGCCTCTTGCCTGGGCCAAAGGGTTTGGTGAACTAAACTTATCATTCTGCATGCTACACACTAGAAAAGAATTAGGTTATCCAATGATACTAAGTTAGGAAATCATACAGAACACAATATCCTAATTTCTCTCGATATTGGTTAAACCCTTATGTTAGAATTAATTTTTATTTGTTATTACAACACCCCCTTTCTGGGATATAAGTTGGTTAATAACCCAAATTGCAGAACTTAATTCTTCTAAGTTTACCATATTCTTTTGGGTTTGACCCTAACTTTGGTTATGTTTTATATCTTGACAATGATCACTTTAGCTTAAAAATGGAGGTGTATCTTGGGGGACATCACTACCCTACCCCTAATCCAATATTACAAGCCTAAAAATCCCTTGGAGATTTCCAACCAAATAGAGTTGAGCCAATGTTGATTGAAAATATAGGCAAGCCTATGGTGTGATATTTGTATGCATAAGGTGTTCTATTATTAAGTATGAGTGTTTGAGTCTTTGTCCCTTATTCATTGTATATATGTGTGAGTGTTTTAGGGAATTTCTTTCTTTTTGTGAGGAGATGTAAATTGACATAGATTGGAGATATTGATGCTTTTCTAAGTTTGAGTCAAGTGAAACTTGTTAGTTGACTAGAAGTTTAAGTCACTTTTTGAGAATTTATGTTGTTACTTGGTCATCCTTGGAAGTTGTTTTGAATTGAAAAACATGATTTTGAAATATGAAATATGAGGGAGTTACTTGATAGGCATCTACTTACTTGTGCTAATTATTGGTACCAACCATTGTCAGAATCATGATTTAGTTGTTCAAAGTGAGTTGGGATTGTGTGCTTAAATTGCTAGCCTCTTGAGCTGGGTTTTGTTTTGCTTGAGGAAAAGCAAAGTCTTAAGTTGGGGCGTTGATGAGTGTACATTCATTTCTTACTCTTTTTCACATGATTTTATGTTGTTAAATTCATAACCTGAGCTAATTATCCTTTAAATGGTGTACGTTTCAGGCACATATGGTTTGGAATTGGCATTGCTAGAAAGAATTGAAGTTGAAGTTGAATCAGAGCCAATAGGAATTGAAACTACCAAAATAGTACATAGCAACATTAATCTCCATGAATGCAGCCTTCAGGGCTACAAACGCAAAACAGAGGATATAGAAAGGGCGCCAATGCACCCAACACTAGCGCATAGGCAGAGCAAATGGTGACAAGTGTCTATGATATGCTGTCAAAATATATCACATTTGATGCATAAATTTGGGATTTTGTGTGTTCTCAATTCGACATTTATGATTTTTAAGTGTTTTTCTGGTTAGTTTTACAGGAAAATAGGTTGGCATGACTTTGGGGCAAAATTGCAGAGTTTGCTGGTTTTTTGTGTTTTACGAGACCCTCTACGAGTCATAGAGCAGTCTACAAGTCATAGAAATTCTAGTAAAGGATGAGATATGAAGTTTACCCATACGAGACCTCTATACGACTTGTAGAGAGGTTTCATGAAGAATTCCAGTAAAGGACAATGTGATGCAGATGAAGACTACGAGAGACCAATACGAGCCATGAAGCAGTCTATGACTTGTAAAGAGGATTCGCAGAAGTAAAGTCTAGGATCTCAAGAGCTTAATATGAGAACTTGATTATGACTTGTAAATCACTTTACGAGTTGTAAAGACCTTTCATAGAAAGTGACCAACCAATTTTTTTATTTTTTAAGGACTTAACTATAATTACTATAAATAGTACTTTTTAGGTTATATTTGAGGGGAGTACAGTAGAGAATGTCATTAGAGAGTACTTTTAGGATTTTTACTTGGAGTCCTCAATTTTGGAGGAGAAAACACTTGTGAATCAATTTGATCTTACATCTTGTGATTCTCAATCAATATTGGATTTACTTGATTCTTAATTCAACTGGGTAAGTGCTTAATTATATTTTCTCAACTCATAATTTCTTCATCTACCCATAGCATGAGTGGCTAAATCCACAAATAGGGTTGTGGGAACCATGAAGATCTAACAAAGTTGACCCAGATATTTTGCAATTCTTTGATTAAGTATATGCATGTATTAATCAATTCTCTTCCTTTTTCATGTTTTCTAGTGGTGGCCAATATTAGAACTTGCCTAGTGTTACCTTTCCGATCTAGGTGCTAATGAATAGGAAAAGATATTGATTAACAATATTTGATGATGTGTTCTCATCTAATCAACCAAACTAGTCCAAAGAAAGGTTGACTGGGACTATAGGTAATGATTAGTATTGTACACTTTGGCGATAGGCCAAGTCATATAGTGAAATTCACCTCTCACCTGGACCAAAGGGTTTGGTGAACTTAAATTACCATCCTACATGCTATACACTTGATTTAAATTGGTTTATCTAAGGATACTAAGTTTGGGAATCATGGGGAACACAATACCTTAGTTGCTCTCCATTATTGATTGTTTCTTATGATAGTTAGTTTAATTTATTCTCTTGTTGAATATTTCAACCCTCCCCCCTTTGGAGAATTGAGTTGGTTAATTACTTGAATTGCTTATTGATAAAATTCCTTAGAGTCTATGTATTCCCTTAGGCTCGACCCTACCCTTGGCTAGGTTTTATATCTTGACAACGACCGTTTTATCCTCTAAAAGAAGGTGTAACTTTGGCGACATCAAAGATTTTAGCGTCATTGTCAGGGAATACAATAATTTGAGTGTTAATCCTTAGTTTCCTTTATTTTACTTTCATTCTTGTTTTTGTTTTTGTTTCTTTGCAATGTACGCCCAACACTTGGAGTCAAGGCAATCCCTTAACTCCACTTGATCCATAGATCCAATGAATTACTAGAAGAATGCTTCAAGAAAACGTAAATAACATGGCTAATGCAGCTTCGAACTAAAATGATGGCGATGAGAATTCACCTCCTTTGGAGAACATTCTACAACCTCGGGAGTTCAACGCTAATGCTTACCAATTGAATCAGTATAGGTTGAACCCCTTGGGTATGGATGTTACTGGGGTTATTGTGTTGCTACCATTACCAGCTGACACAAAGTTCACAGTTTGTAGTGGATTACTTCAGATACTACAGAACCGTGGGCTATTTGTTGGCTTACCATCAGAGGATCCACATAGCCACTTGCACAATGTTGCATTTTTTTGTAAGAGTTTGATGAGGACACAGAATCTATCTATGGTTGTTGTGGGACTTTGTGTTTTTCCATTATCTCTTATGAGAAATGCTGCATTGTGGCTATCTAAGCTCCCATAGAGTTCAATCACTAGTTGCGTAGATTTTCAGAAGGCCTTTTTTGAGAGGTACTTCCCTAGATCGAAGAAGCTCAAATTGAAGGATCAGATCAATAATTTTGAGCAATTTTTTGGTGATTCGATAAGTACTACTTAGGAGCGGTTTACTAAGTATTTGAGAAGCATCCCTGAATGCAAGATAGTTGATGATGCCTTGGTTGATATCTTCTACCATGTCCTTGATGAGAATAGTCAAGCCTGTGCCGATACCATTATGGGGGGCATGTTTTTGAAATAACCATTTGTAAGGATTGCAAAGCATACAGAGCAAGTGGTCAAGACAAATTGTATATAGGGACAAAGGGATAGAGCTTCTATGAGGAGTTCATGTTCTGTGAGTGTTGGTTCAGAGCAAGCCAAGATCAACGAGGAAATTATACAAAAACTTGCTTAACTTCGCACAAGCTTAGATGTGGTAATCAAGCAAAATCATGAAAGAGTAAATGCGGTAGTTCACCAATATCCATGTGCACCCATGTACAAGAAGCCTTATTTTGAAGAGGATGCTAGTTTTATGAATGATCCGATGGGGGTTTTCGGACCAACAGCCAAGGGTCCAATTAGGACTATTGGCGCCAAGGTCAAGGAAATCAAGGTTAGAACTATGGTATAGATGGAGCTTATGGAGAAAATTGAGGTAGTTATTATGATAAAAGTAGGGTTTTTGAAGCAGATTGGCGGAGAAGAGATGGTTTCAGAAATGGTCCACATATGCCACCACATAACCAGGACACAGGTGCAAGCAATTCCAGAATTGAGGAGATGTTTGATCGTTTGTTGAAGAAAACTGAGACACAAGATGAAACTCAAAAGGGCATGAAATTTGATATTTTAAGTATTAATCAAAAGATAGAGTCTCATTCTGTTGCTATTAAATACCTTGAGCAATAGTTTGGACAGGTGTCAACTTAGTTGTCTAGCAACATGATGCTAAATCCAACAAATGAAGGGCAATGTATGGCAGTTACTATTAGAGGTGGCAAGACCACTATCGATCCTCCTATGTTGGTTAAGGTAGAAGATGTTCGTTAGAAGATAGTTGCAGATAAGGATGTGGTTGAAGGACATGATTGTAGAAGGTTGGCATGACTTTGGGGTAAAATTGCAAAGTTTGCTTCATGTTTTATGAGACCTTTTACTAGTCGTAGAGCAGTCTACAAGTCATAGAATTTTATTGAAGGATGTGATCTGAAGTTCAGGCATACGTGACCTCTATACGACTCGTAGAGGGGTTTCATGAAGAATTCCAGTAAAGGACAATGTGATATAGATGAAGACTACGAGAGAACAATACGTGCCATGAAACAGTCTATGACTCGTAAAGTGGATTTGTAGAAGTGAAGTCTAAGATCTCAAGAGCTTAATACGAGACCCCGATTATGACTCGTAATTCACTTTACGAGTTGTAAGGACCTTTTATAGATAGTCACCAACCAATTTTTCTATTTTTTAAGGAATTAATTATAATTACTATAAATAGTACTTTTTAGGTTATTTTTTAGGGGAGTACAGTAAAGAACGTCATTAGAGAATACTTTTAGGATTTTTTACTTGGAGATATCAATTTTGGAGGAGAATACACTTGTGAATTAATTTGATCTTACATCTTGTGATTCTCAATCAATATTGGATTTACTTGATTCCCAATTCAACTAGGTAAGTGTTTAATTATGTTTCCTCAATTTATAATTTCTTCATCTACCCATAACATGAGTAGCTAAATCTACAACTAGGGTTGTGAGAACCATGAAGATCTAACAAAGTAGACTCGCATATTTTGCAATTTTTTGATTGGATATTTGCATTATTAATCAATTCTCTTCATTTTGCATGTTTTCTAGTGGTGGCCAACATTAGAACTTACCTATCCCGATCTAGGAGGTAATAAATAGGAAAAAATATTAATTAATAAGATTCGATGAAGTATTCTTATCTAATCAACCAAACTAGACCAAATGGAGGTTGCCTGGGACTATAGGTAATGCTTAATATTGTACAATATGGAGATGGGCCAAGTCACATAGTAAAATTCACCACTCACCTGGACCAAAGAGTTTGGTGAATTTAAATTACCATCCTGCATGCTATACACTTGATTTGAATTGGATTATCCGAGGATACTAAGTTGAGGAATCATGGGGAACACAATACCCTAGTTGTTCTCCATTATAAATTGTCTCTTATGATAGTTAGTTTAATTTATTTTCTTGTTGAATATTGCAACCATCCCTCTTTTTGGGGAATTAAGTTGGTTAATTATTTGAATTGCTTGTTGATAAATTTCCTTTGAGTCTAGGTATTCCCTGAGGTTTGACCCTATCCTTGGTTAAGTTTTATATCATGACAACAACCATTTTATCCTTTAAAGGAGGTGTAACTTGGGCAACATCAAAGATTTTGGTGTCATTGTCAGGGAATACGGCTAGACTTAAGTTGATTCACTGAAGTAATTCTAGTGTTAATCCTTAATTTTCTTTATTTTATTTTCATTTTTGTTTTTATTTTTGTTTCTTTGCAATGTATGCCCAATACGCAGAGTCAAGGCAATCTCTTAACTCCACTTGATCCAGGGATCCAAAGAATTACCAGAAGAATGGCCCAAGAAAATATCAACAATGAGACTAATGCAACTTCGAACTGAAATGATGGCAATGAGAATACACCTCCTTTGAAGAACATTCCACAACCTCGGGAGTTCAACATCAATGCTTACCAATTGAATCAGTATAGGTTGAACCCCTTGGGTATGGATGTTATTGGGGCTATTGTGTTGCCACCCTTATCAGCTGAGACAAAGTTCACAGTTTGTAGTGGATTACTTCAGATACTACAAAACCGTGGGCTATTTATTGGCTTACCATCAGAGGATCCACATAGCCACTTGCACAATGTTGCATTTTTTTGTAGGAGTGTGATAGGGACACAAAATTTGTCTATGGTTATTTGGGACTTCATGTTTTTTCATTGTCTCTTATGAACAATGTTATATTATGGCTATCTAAGCTCCCACAGAGTTCAATCACTAGTTGGACAACGAGATAGAGCTTCTATAAGGAGTTCATGTGTTGTGAGTGTTGGTTCAGAGCAAGCCAAGATCAATGAGGAAATTATGTAACAACTTGCTCCACTTCCCACAAGTATGTATATGGTAATTAAGCAAAATCATGAAAGAGTAAATGCGATAGTTCACCATCCTCCACGTGCACCCATTTGTGAGTAACCTCATTTTGAGGAGGATGCTAGTTTTGTGAATGATCAGATGGGGGGTTCTTGGACCAACACCCAAGGGTCCAATCAGGACTATTGCTGCCAAGGTCAAGGAAATCAAGGTTGGAACTATGGTACAGATGGAGCTTATGGAGACAACCGAGGTGGTTATTATGATAAAAATAGGGTTCCTGAAGCAGATTGAGGTAGAAGAGATGGTTTCAGAAATGGTCCATATATGCCACCATATAACTAGGACACAGGTGCAAGCAATTTCAAAATTGAGAAGATGTTTGATCGCTTGTTGAAGAAAGCTTAGACACAAGATGAAACTCCAAAGGTCATGAAATTTGATATTTCAAGTATTAATCAAAAGATAGAGTCTCATTCTATTGCTATTAAACTACTTGAGCAACAGTTTGGTCAAGTGTCAACTCAGTTGAATGAGCATCAGAAGGGTACATTACCTAGCAACATGATGGAAAATCCAATGAATGAAGGGCAATGTATGGCAGTTACTACTAGAGGTAGAAAGTGCACTATCGATCTTCCTATGGTGGTTGAGGTAAAAGATGTTCATGAGAAGATAGTTGCAGATAAGGATGTGGTTGAAGGAGATGATTGTGTCAAAGTTGGGGTGAGTGAGGTAGCTAAAGAGCCACAGAAGTATAAGCTCGTCCAAAGGCCTCCTCCTTCTTTTCCTAAAAGACTTAAGATGAGGGAGAAAGAAGATAAGTTCAAGCACTTTCTCTAAATAATTAGGTAACTATCCATCAACATCCATCTTATTAAAGCTTTGGAGAAAATGTCAGGTTATGCAAAATATATGAAGGAATTGGTTACCAAGAAACATATAATAAGTCAGGAGCTTTCTCAAAAGCTTCAAAATTGCAGTGTCATCACTACTAAGTCCTTGGCTCAAAAAGCATGAAGACCCAGGTGCTTTCACTATACCTTGCATTGTAGGTGATGTGGAGTTCGCAAAGGCACTATGTGATTTGGGTGCTGGTCTCAATTTGATGCTTCTTGGATTTATAAGAAGCTTGGATTAGGAGCCACTACCCCTACTAACATGTAATTGTTAATGGTGGATTGAATGGTGAAGAAGCCTATAGGAATACTCTATGATTTGTTGGTTTAAGTTGAAAAGTACATATTCCCTGCAAACTTTGTAATTCTAGACTGTGAAGTTGATTTTAAAGTTCTAATCATCTTGGGAAGACCATTCCTATGCATAGGACAAACTTTAGTGGATATAGAACCTAACCAACTCAGGTTTAGATTCAATGACAAAGAAGTTGTCTTCGACATTCGTCAATCTATGAAGCATCCAGATAAGCTCAAGAGTGAGGTTTGGGCAATTGGTGAAGTCTAGTAGCTAATTTGTCTAATTCATGTCACAATAATAAATTAGGTGCTACTTGGGAGGCAACCCAAGGTTTTTTATGTTATTACATAGTTATAGGTTCATTTTCCAGGTTTTAGATTCATAGTTTGTTGTTTTTTGCTGTGTTTTGATTGCTATTTTTGACATTAGGTTGGTTGCATTTTGGGTAATTGTGTATTCTTGAAGAGTATGCAGGTAAAGGACTAAGTCAATGAATTGTCTGAGAAAAGCATTAAGTTCAGTTTCTACGACTGGGCTTACGAGTCATATTGCACTTTATGACTCGTAACCCCATCTTGTAGAGATTTCTAGTGGGCAGGATAATTGTGCACTCCACCCACATCCAAATTTACAAATGTAGATCAATCTATGAGTGATGCATAGGGTTCGTCGAACTCAGGTAAGATGTTGAATTCTTTAAAGTGTTAAGAGGTCTATGAGACCATGACTTATGCGTCATAGATCTATCTACAACTCATAATTAGGGTTTTGTAGACCTAAGCCTAGTAATTTTAGCGGTTGACTTGGTAAAGGTATAAAATAGGGGTTAAATTATTTTAACCTCAATTTTGACCTAAATTCCCTAATCTTTCCCTTTCCCTCTAAATTTCGATCAATTTTTGGTCACCGGTGCCTCTTTTTCTTCAAGTTTTCTGGCTACACCTAGAGTTTTGTGAATCTTCACCTTCTCTCTTCTTCAAGTTCATCATTATTATTGGTAAGTTCTTAGTTTACTTTTAACCTTTAAATTTTCTTTAATTCTTAATTATGTGATGTGATAATTGTGATGGGTTTGATGTTTAAGCATAAAATTCTTGGTGAAGCTGAATTGCGAATGTGAAATTAGGGTTACCCTTGATTGAATTACTTAATGGCATCTGTAAATTGGGTATATTTAGCTTCAGGATTGATAATTGTTGTGCCTATTGAATTATTCCCCCAAGTGTTCTTTAATGTCATTGAGTGTTTATTGCTTGTGAATTGGTGGGTGACACTATAGGTACATGATCATTTGAAAGAACTAGGGAAGGTTGCAATAATAGGATACTGATGCTAAGTTATTTTCGATGGGGTGTTTTTAAGTTGAAATTATCATATGTATTGGTTGTTATGTGCTTATCATTATTGAGTGCTTGTATGCTTGTATCAATGCAGTTGATTAAGTGTTGAATATGTTCTTAGGTCTATGTGATGGACATAGAAAAATGAGTTGTTTGAGATTTCTTGTTCACAAGAGTCTTTTATGACTCGTAGATAAATCTACAAGTCATAATTGCCTCTTATGGGAAACTCCAGACACTTAATTATCTGAGTATTCATCAGAGAAGACCTGCTATGAGTCGTAGACCACTTTACCACTCGTAGATAGATCTCATAAATCCCTACCTATTTTCAATTACTCTCTAGACTTTTATACGAGCGCAGTTTATGACTCATAAACCAATTTATGAGTCATACTTAGGTCTTGTATAATTTTCTAGTGTCTAAAATTGTTCTAAAACATTGATCTATGAGAGAACTTTATGACTCGTAGTTCTCACTATGACTCATAAAGGGCCTCTCATAGAGCCCTTCGGTAACTGATCCAGATAAGTTTTTGTATTTTGTTTGTTAATTGTTGGGGCTAATTATGGTTCGTATCTATTTATTTTTAAGGTACTATTGCCCTGAAAGGAAATTGCTCGAAGATCGAGATCTTGAAGAGGAAGCTAATTGATGAGCCTACTTATGATGAGCAGGCCCCTTAGCTGAGTGGGTCACTAGAGGTCCACGATGTCTCATCAAACCCTAAGGCTGAGGTACCAAAGACCAGAGCAGCATCAGCCAGAGTTGCACATACTTAGGCTCAGGTTGATAGCCCTTCCCAGTTTGAAGAGGAAGGTAGTGAGGAAACTAAGAGTAGCATGCCCCAGATGACACGATCAACAGAGGAGTCTAGTTCTGAGGAGGGCTTCGAGGACAGAGGAGATGTTAAGTCCTCCGTCGCATCATCTTCTTTGTCAGTAAAGGATGTTATTACTCACTTGTGGTACGTCAAGGGTAAGGAGGATGTCACGACCCAAGCCTAGGTCCTAGACATGACATGGCGAATGAGGAATTTGAAGGAACCCCAAATAAGCCTCTTGTCTTATCATTACACATCAGTGGTCGCGAAAGTGTTTAAATGACATACAAAAGTAGAAATAATGCAATGGGACTAAGGGAAAGCTTGTATAACATCATAATCAAGAGACAAAAGATTCAAAGCTCATATCATAGGTACATATCATGTCTAACAATACCTCTACTACATAGATAGAGCGGGGGCCAAGAAAAACCAACCAAGCTCACCCTCATAGCTAAAGTAAACAATAAAGACGAATGTCTCAATATATAATAAGAGAAACTTAGACTAAGGTCCCTGAAGTGGAGGACTCACTAACTAGCTTGAGTAATATCGGACTAGCCATGTGAAGGAGGAGGATGATCAACTTAAGCACCGGTTCCTACATGGTGACATCATGTAGCCATAGAGTATGCGTTAGTACGTTTGAATGTACTAAGTATGTAGGATGTAATACAATAATAGAAAGGTATCATAATTGAAATGCATAGAGATAAATAATAGATAACATAGTAGCAATATGGCATGCATGATTAATGCTTAAGTAAAACATGCTTACATAGAATAGAACATATGTGTAAGAAGAGACCATTAACTATTGGTAGATCGTCACACCTACCACCCTTGGTGATTAAGGTACAAACCCTGTCAATAGGTTGGTAAATCGTTGCACCCTACCACCACTAGTCTCGAAGTACAAACCCCTTGATAGGTTGATGAGTACAAACTCCCAACAAGGTTGGTGTATCATCACACTGTACCACCCTTGGTGCTGGAGTACAAGCCCCGATAGGTTGATGGGTACAAACCCCTAACAAGGTTACCCGACGTATAATCCCCGGGTAGGGCATGGTCGCATTCCATCACTACATTGAGAGCACCATATACATACATTCATTTCATCATCATTTGATCATATCATTATCATATACCATCATCATATAGTAATTCAACTCATATGACATGCATTGGACCTTTAATTCCTCAAGAAACCATAATCAGATATTTTATCAAACACTAAGAGGGTGTGTAGTGCTAGTGTAAAACTATGCAATTCAAGAGTAAAATCATTCTAGAAAATTCAATGTCAAACCTTCAATAGATACTTTGTAACACCCTCAAGCAATTTACATCAAAATATTTCACCAAACTTACAATAGACCTTGGTTTCATAACTCAAAACATAACAAAACAGTCACAATTTCATGAGCTTCAACATAGTGTGCAGTGATATTCATATTAAGATAGACCTAATTATAAATCAACTTTAAATCATGCAATTTAGAGTAAAAGGAAGCTTGGGTATCATGGGTAAAATGAATGCATCGTTAGAACCCATATTTTTGTGCGTTGGGTCAATTACGAAATTTGGGACCAATGTCATAATATTTAGAAAATTGTGAACTTAAGTGTAATTTTGAAAAGTGCAAGAGATCAAGTGTTTAGCTTTGGAGGAACTTCTGATGATGATTGAAAATGGAGACTTGAAGTTTGAAGAAAATTCTTAGTTCCGGATGAGGGTTTGAGACTTGAATTTGGGAGTAAAAATTTTGGCAAAGTGTTTGAGTGAATATTGGGGAATGTTTAGAATGATATGAGGGTGAAAAATGATTGAGTATGGGTATTTTTACGTTTGGAGACACTTAGGCCCAAGACTTCAAAGTCTTGGACCACAAGAAAATAACTGGGTAGATAAACATGCATGTTCGCATCATAGATAGGATGCGAAAGTCCATTTTCTTCATCTGCGCGCCCTTCCAGGGGTGCGAATAGCTCTTTGGAAATTGACATTTGGGAATTTCAAATTTTGATACGGTTGCTCTAAAATCAGAGTTAGACCCTTTTCCCCCTAATAGTACCCCTTGAACAAGTATATGAAGTTAGATTTTTGATATCACGCATGGATTTTGAGATATATGGAAATTATGATTTTGGGCACTTTCGAGGCATATTTTTGGGCACTTTTTGGGGTCATTTCAAAGGATATATTCTTAGAGGGCATGAAGCTAAAGGAGTGGGGCAAGCTTACCCGTTCTATATATGAGGAGGCTAAGTTCATAGATGATGGACTTAGTAGTGTCTGAGGTCTGAAGGTCACAATGATACGTTATAGGCTCACGTGGCTAACAGAGTCACTTGGATGAGACTCCCTGATTCTGGTATGGGTGTATTATGCATCTTACGCAGCCATAATTCAGCATAGTCTTCCCAAGGAGATAAGACCTATCAATCAGCTCAGATGGACAAAGTTATGGGTGAGAGATCAGCAGGTCTATATTTCTAAGGAGACAATCCACCGTATGCTTTTTGGTCCCAAGTACTGTGCCCCCAAATATAAAGTAGAGTATGACAGGTTGGGGTAGGCTAGGAATTCATTGATTATGAAGGATCAAGTACATCGAATCTCACTTCTGAGTTAGGTGGCCGGTCACATTGCAGAGCAAGGTCCGGAGCTTGCTTAGGTCACAACCCACACTAAGCCTATAGTAAAGGCTTCACTAAGCTTTCCCTCCAAATTTTCATTGGCTATTGTTCGATACACATTGGGTCGACCTTGGCAGATCATATACTTATGTTGGAGCGTACGATATTGGTTGTCAGCATCTTGGCTGGCTACGACATTGATTGGGCTCAACTAGTAGCAGAGTGATACATGAGTCAGCACTAAAGTGGGACACTTCCATCCCATTTCCAGTTTTGATCTACAAACTTTGTATAAAGTCAAGGGTAGAGATTTTACATCAGCTGGACCAGTTAGTTGAGGCTTAGCATACCTTGGAGCCCAGCCTGATAAAGGCCGATGAGAACTCAGTGGCACTTCAAAGGGCATAGCCTTCTCCTATGCCAGAGGTATTTGCCTAGAGCCACCACCTAAAGGTCCTATGACTGCCACCACCACTACTATTACTGCTACTATTGAGGAGACACCTCGAGAGACTATAGCTGCTCTTGCACCAGAGGCCACCACTTCACAGCCTTCTACAGCGGGCATGGTCTATATGTCCATTGATTCTATTTAGACCATGGCGCAACAGTTATCATGTGTTGAGGCCTAGTTGTCTCAGCTTATTCATCGGCTTGGGCCATTGGTAAGGCAGACCATTACAGACTCAGAGGAGTAGAGCCAGGCATTCACTATTTCTACGGTTCAGGATTAGGTTTCTAGAGTGGATGCTCGCATCGATGCTTTTGAGGAGTGGGTTTAGAAGAGGTTAGTCGAGTA
>DF357526.1:53949-75911 GCA_000787875.1 Solanum virginianum
TGGATCGTAACAATATTTTTATAGGTTATTAAAGAACAAAGTGCTACTAACTTAACAAATGGAGAAAAAATTTAAAATAAACTAAGAATATACGCTTCCAATTAATCTCCATATTTGAAAAATAGAAGGTCCAACCTCTTTATAAAAGTAAATACGGCTGTTCATTTTATTATTTTTCTTTTATTTTTGTCTTGTTAGTATTTATCCACATTCCAAATTTTCCAAATAAAATAAAAAAGAAAAAGATATTATGAAACAGTATAAAACAATACAAAGAATAAAGTAGGGGAGAAGAGAAAAGATTTCTTATCGCTCATTAATGATACTCAGATCTATATTACAATGAAGAAAACCCTTATATCTATAGCGAAAAAACTAACTTGGTCTTCAAATAAGAAACTGAGTTGCTCTTCAAGTGGCTGGATTTCTAATTCTTAAAGGAATCCACATAATAGACATTCACCATAAATAGAATATGTTTATAACACTCCTCATGTCTATTTGCTAGATTATGTGCCTCGTTAAAACCTTACTAGATAAAATTCTATGGGAAAAAATTCTAGTGAAGGAAAAAGAATACATATATCTAATAATACGTATTTTGGATGCCTCATTAAAAACTTTACAAGGAAAACCCAATGAGACAAAACCTTGTTAGGAAAAAATAGTACATCACGCATTAAAACCTTGTTAGGAAAAATAGTACATCACGCATTAACTCCCACTGATGAGAACATCAATCACAAGATTTGAATCTTCGCATCCCAATCTTGTGTACTATCTTCTTGAAAGTTGCTATTGGTAGACACTTGGTGAACAAATCAGCCACATTGTCATGCAAATGAATCTATTACACATTTATATCACCATTCTTTTGTAGGTCATGAGTATAGAAAATCTTTGGCCAAATGTACTTCATTCTATCTCCTTTTATGAATCCTCCCTTTAGGATAAAAGAGGTTTGCAAGTTCCTCACTTAAACTTCTTTAAGGAAACAATCTATTGCCTTTTGAAAACTCTTCAAGAGTTTCAATTCAAGTTATCAACTTGCATAACAATATGAAAGATTTTTTATTTATTTAATCAATACGAAGATTATAAACAAGTTTTTCAAGAACTTGTATATCTTTCATGCATTTCAAATCCTTTAAATGCTTCCATATCAATTTTATTTATCGAAAATATTAAATATTAAATGCATGTCATTTTCTAGTGTCTAGATTGCAAGTCAAATAAGCTTTGCGCTTACCAAGATGCACCATTCCACTTGATAGATAGAGCATGCTTTAATATTTCATAGGATTTAGATCCTCATAATCTTTTACAATAGTGCGCTATATTATATCAAAGATATCATCGACAAAATATCTCTTTTGGCGATTCGGAACATGACATAACTTGTTGAGATCTCATCACTTCATTATTTTTAGGTAGCTACCCCTCTCATAAGGTTTCATGAAGTGTTATGTCATAAGCTCTTCGAGAACACATTGCCTTTTAATTATGATCATTTTGATAATTTGCTCTTTTCCTTTCAAGAATTCTCAAATTTGGGATCAATTGCATGCTTCATGCATGTCATAGATTCTGTCATTCAGGAACATTCAACAAGAGCATTTCAACTCTTAGTTTTTCATTATCTCCTCCTTATGTTAGACAAACTAACATATATTTTCATCTACCTTGGAGAATTCATCTTTTATGCATCATGATATATTTCTCAATTATACACTGCATATCAAAATTTATAGATGAAAATTCTATGGTCCTTGACCACATACCAATTCTGGGGGGGGCGTGATTGACCATTTACTTGAGGCATTTAGAGCCAATCTGCTTGGATATTTATCAATATTATCAAGATGAATTATCTTGATTACGTATTCTGAAAGTTGTGCTCTTAACTTAATTATCTTGCACAAATAATTTTACGAATGTCAAACTTTAGGTTGACAATAAATGCACATGTTGTTATTTCATAGATGCATAAGTTTATAATATCACATGATGGTGAATGGGGCCATATTCACCTTTCATGCTTTCAAAATTTAAGGGATTCAGTCCCAACATTAGTTGATTCAATCAACTTATTATGAGAACAAATAATATTGAAGAATCTTTTATTTCTTCAATAAATGTCTAATGAGGAAACTTCAAGTTTACTATGACATGTGCCTTTTGTTGTAGTAAATTTCTGATTTAATATTACATGAAAAAATTTCAGATTGCTTACTCGGATAGTGAATTTCAACTTTATTTCTTCTCAACTACTCTACTTCTCGTAGAGGTTAGTCGTGATTCCTTTTAAATATGTAAATGCATCTAGCATTTGATTTGTAATTTTTGCATATGAATAGTCTTTTGTACATCTTGTTCACAAATAGAAGCACATGGATCAAGATGAGACAATGATGGATTTTTTCACAAAATTTTTCTTTTGATATCAGTATATATCTTCTCCCCCTAATTTTGAAAAAAGTATCGCATCAAATCAACAATCTGCAAATCGAGCAGTGAACATATCTCCAGTTAATGGTCCAAGATAGCGTATAATGGAGGGTGATTCAAACCCAACATATATTCCTAATCTTCTTTGGAATCCAATTTTTATGCGATGTAAAGGTGTCATATGCACATATACAACACATTCAAAAATTCTTAGATGGGATATGTTAAGTTCTTGACCCAAAACTAGTTGCAATGGAGAATGCTTATGATAATTTATCGGTTTGAGATGAATAAATGTTGTAGCATACAAAATTGCATGTCCCCGTACAAAAGTGGACAATCTAGTTTTCATAAGCAATGGTGTTGCTATCCATTTCAAGCGTTTAATTAATGACTCGACAAAACTATTTTGTATATGAACATGAGCATCGGGATGTTTAACTCTTATCCCAATTGATAAACAATAGTCATTAAATGCTTGGGATGAAAACTCTGCAGCATTATCAAGGTGGATGGACTTAATCTGATTATTAGGAAATTGTGTCCGTAATTGTATTATTTGTGCCAATAATTTTCCAAATATCAAATTACGAGATGACAATAGGCACACATGAGACCATGTAGATGAAACATCTATTAGGACCATAAAATACTAGGTGGGTGAATAGGTCCAAAAATATCCCCATGTATACGTTCCAAAAACGCAAGAGACTCAATCCCAACTTTCGTTGGTGATGGTCTCACAATCAACTTGCCTTGATAAAAAGCAGTACAAGAAAATTCACCATTTAAAAGAATCATTAGGTTCTTTAACAGATATTCATTTGAATTTTTTTTAATTCAACTCATTATCAAAAATTCTCATTCTTCATGAGTGGAACACAATTACATTATTTTGCTTTAGTCATCATTATATCATTGATATGTGCGTTGAGACTTAAACCCAATGTCTTGTCCATATAAAGGCGTCTTACGCCATAAATGATGGGGCTTGGACCTAACATCTTTAAATGTGAATATTCACATTTTCAAAATTTTACCAGATGATGACACAAGAATATCATAATTTTATCACATTTTTATTCTTACGCTTTTATTTCATTCTTGATGGTATCTCCAAGACTCATAGCATCCAACACCCATGAAGGGTAGCTCTTGCCCAAATTATAAAGGCAACGAACTCAAATTTTTCAAGGTTAGTCATATCAATAAATATAAAATAAATAAACAATATCTTAGCCTTGAAACTTAACCTTCATTCTTTATGACGGTAGAGTCTCGTGCTGATAACGTGTTATGAAACTGTATAAAACAATATAAAGAATGAAGTAGGGGAGAAGAGAGAAGATTCCTTATTGCTTTTTAATGATATTCAAATGTATATTACAATGAAGGAAACCTTATATTTATAGGGAAAAACTGACTTAGTCTTCAAGTAAAAAAATTGAATTGGTCTTCAAGTAAGATTCTTAATTCTTAGAGGAATCCACATAGTAAATATTCACCAAAAATAGAATATATTTATAACAAAAACTAATTAAATAATTCCAATCATTATATTTGTTTTATCTTCATTTATTTGGTTTGTCTTGGACCACAGTGCCAGTACAGATGATTTTCTTCACGGTGGACACTTATCACTAACGGGGTCAGTTAGGTTGACTAGATTTCATTGTTTATATTTCTTATTTTTTGGTCTGTGAAAAATTTGGGGAGAATTTTCATAAAAATAGGTCTGACATAGTTATAGTTTAGATAATTATATTTTTTAATAGTTGTTTATATAATTTGTGGGTTTGTATAATTTGAGGATAAGGGTATATTTCGTGGGTACGTTTACATAATTAAGCTATTTTTATATAAAAAAAAAAATTTATACAAACACAAATATTTGAACATTAAACAGTTATACATATTATAGCATACAAAATCATATTATACAAAATTACATTCTACAGAAGTTATACAAAATTTCAATTATAGAAACACAAACCCTAATTAACGCTGAATGATAGTGATGAATTGTAAATTAAGTAAATTATAGTTATATTAATTAACTAATATATATTTATTTATTCGTATAATTTTTCTAAAATTATTCCCTATCACATAGTTATAAGGACAGAAACTTTGAGAAAATAATTGGGTCGTCTTTTTCTAAGTAAATATTAGAATTGAATTCTCACATAAAATAGATTTTTTGTTTATATGAGCTTGGACATTCTCATTTCACAAGCTAGTTTTTGAATTAAATTAGATTCAAATGTTATTTGTCTACAAAATTTTTCGAAATTAAAATTTTCGAGAATGATATCACTAAAATATTACTCCTAACAAACAATCACAAATCTTTTTGTTGAACTTATGATGGACACAAATATATATCATTCCTTACATTCTGGTAACTGCAAAGTTTCATAAAAATAATTACGATATGATCATAAATCTTAAAGAGGCAATGTGATTATCAACATTTGTCAATTATCGTACAAAGAAGCAGGAACTTGATCAATGGAACTAGCTAGAATATGCATTTAAATGATGCCACATAGAATTGCTGCCATTAAATTACTTTAATCCAGAAACAATTATACAATTTGGACTTAAATCTTTTTTTGACTTTTTCTTTGATATCCTTTCATCGATAATGTTTCTTAACTACCCAATAGTGATTGATATTATAAACTGGAAATTCACACAAAGTGGCTCCAGAGCAATGGACAAGCCAATTCCTAATGGTTGACAATTTGGAACCAAGTACATTTAATTTTCTAAATTACTATTTCATTTATTAATTAGAAAAACTTGGTCTACACATAAGGTGGTTAATCGGCCGACGCATCTTTGATAAGCTCACATAACAATTGCTTAATACCATTTCTTGGTTGATATTTATGTACTTCTTCCATTTCTTTTTAGTTGTTATGTTGTGTTTTACGAAAATAAATTTAACTATTTTCAAAGCTAAATTAAATTAAATTAATATTTTAAAATAAAAATTTAGGTACTAAAAATCTATAAGAAAGTATTATTGATTGCAATAATTTTCATATCAACATGATGAAATGACAGCTTAAAATGTCAATAAAAAGGGGTGAACAGTGTAGAAAATAGTGCTAAAAGTTACTCCTTTTCCACTCCTTTTTAAGCGATCACAATTTGATATTAAAAATTAATCAAATTAGCCGTACAAAAAAACATAATATGACTACTTGAAATGAAAGGGAGAGATTTCAAAAAAAAATTAATCAAATTAGATGTAAAAAAAACATAATATGACTACTTAAAATGAAAGGGAGAGATTTTAAAAATAAAAAAAATAATTAAAAAAAAAAGAGCACAAGTAGTAATTCAGGTCGAAGTCCAATGTTGGGAAAACCGATGGGCGAAACTAAACAAGTTCTTTAAGAGGAAGAGTTAGAGTCGACTAAAGGCACATGTAGTAACGTCTATCTCTCAAGTAAACATCCTCTTCGTAGAAAGAAGATAAGTGATATTCCAAGTAACATCATATTATACCGGAGGGCGTCTGGATTATAAGCCCGCTGTAATTATTATTTTGGCATTCTAATTTTTTTTAGGCTTCCACTATATATATATATATATATATATATATATAAGAAGGCACAGTGAGGAGCTTGGGCGGACTCATGATCATGCTTGCTCCTCGGTTGCCTCTTCTCTCAAGCAGGCAGCAACTCGACATGCCTGGTTGTGCAGCTTGAGAGTACATCGGTAATTTTGCATGATTTTTCCGTCATAATTAACCAACAAGTTCATTTATATTGATAAATAAATTTTTGATATGCTCTCAAAATTTTATGTGTGCAACATAAATTAGAACAAAATAAGTAGAAATTAAATTTTCTATAGGTCTCAATAATTAACAACTTAAAATCGAGACTAAAAGTTAATTTATATTGGGCTCGTGCTAGCACGAGCTATACATTCATACATATATAATATTGTGTGGGTGGGTGGGTGGGTGGGTGGGTGTAAGATTCATGTATTGATAAATTTAAAAAGAATTCTTTGAATAAAATTTATAATTATTTGTTTTTACCTCATTTGATACAGTGATTGTTGTAATATTTAATAAATGGAATAGTATTTAGTTATATCATTTTTTTCTAATCTTACTATCTATTTTGTTGTCTCAATTTTATTTTGACGATTATCATGAATCAACAATATTATTTTTATAGTTACTTTTTATTATTCCTCTTTTACTGTTATTATTCTCTTATTATTGAATGTTTTGAAGTCTCTCAACGGTCAAATTTTACATTATGCAAAATCTATTGTTCTGTGTAGTTCAAAAGATCAATTTTTTTTTGTGTCTTCTTCAAACTTCAAGCAACAATACTGATCAATGCTATTTGAATGTCATTAAAGTAATTTATCAGATTCGGTGCAATATTATTGGATATTATTATATAAAAATTTCAAATTGAATTTTATTATTTTAACTTTATTTTGTACATCTTTCATTGAAAAGTAATATATTTACAATTTTACTTCATAAAATCTCCACGTATACTATACGTTTTCAAAGCTCATTTGTAGGATTATTTAGTATGTCATAACTATTCAATCACAAAAACAATAAAAAAAAGATATCTCTATGAAGTTTGGCTTTGAGCCCCAGACATTTTGAGATGGTCTTGACTAATCATTTATTGTCCCTGTCTCTTTTTAGTTGTTATATTGCATTTTTCAAAAGTCAATTTGATTCATTTTCAAAGTTAAATTATATTAAATTAATTTAATATTTTAGATTAAAGATTTCGATATTCAAAAATTATAAGAAAGTATGTATTATTGATAGCAACATTTTTTCATATCAATATGACAATGAAATACATCTTAAAATGTTAGTCAATATTTATATAATTTAACTCTAAAAAAAATTATGACAACTAAAAAGGAGGGGACCAAGGAAGTATCATACTTTTATTCTGTAAATGAAAAGATTCAGAGTGGAAAATTGAATTGCACAAAAACTCATCAATTATTGAACGATTTTTTTTTCCTTCTCTTAAACATTAATCCTACAATAGTTATGTAGTTTCACCCAAAAAAGAAATTTATCTTCTAATAAAATAACAAATATTTGTAAAACTAAATTGAAATTATCCTCCTTAAAATTAAATGTTTCGCCTGACTATACATTAGTCAATACAGCCCAAAACAATTTCTTATTAAATAGAGTATTAATGTATGTGTTTTTTCCTCTTCTTTTTAAGGTAATTAAAGTATTACATTGATTTTCTAGAGGTAATATTAGGCGCCTTATTTTAAAGTCTTTTTATATCTTTTTGCAGTATCCCCTTTAAAATTTCATATGAGAAGGAGGAGAAACCAGAGAATACATAGTTGTTATGATTTTTTTCCCTTTATTTAATTACTATGTCCTTCTTGATTTATGTGCTTGATTGCTTTTTTTTTTTTTTTTTTTAAATTTGGTAAATAAGAAATTTCATTGCAACTATTAAATTGCGGACAGATTGTTCCAGCCACGAAGGGCAGTAGAGTTTTAGTTTAAAAGGCCCCATCCTAGCCTAGAGAAATTTGATTAGAGCTATTTACATAACGTGGATAACAAGTTCCCACCATATTTGCCAATACTTGGCTTTTAACAAAAGACGGAGGGTCAACAAAAACAGTAGTACTTCAAAAAACCATTCTTTTCACTCTTTCCTTGGCCATCATGTCCGCAGCCTTGTTTTCCTCCCTAAACACGTGGGTCAGTGCCACCACTTTCAGCCTGCTCATGAGGTACTTGCATTCACAAATGAGATTATCATATTTAAGATTACTTTGTTAGATCATGGTAATGATCTCATTGGCATCGGTGTTGATCACCAATGGAGACAGGTCGGGGTTCAAAGCAAATTGGAGTACCCTAAGGAGGGCTCTCAATTCAGCCTCGATGGTGATAGTTTGGGGGCAGGGATTGAACGTATCCAAGTATCCACTTCTCTTCATGGTTTCTGAATATCCCTCCTATGCCTCCTCTTATGCCTCCTGGGCCTGGATTTCCCATTGCAGATCCATCAATGTTTAGCTTGTACTAGCCTATATTAGGAGGAGTCCATTTCACTCTTATTTGTTGCTTGATTGTCTTTCCTCTCATATTGATTATGATGTGAGTATATTCCACAACTTGACCGTACATATAATTATAGTTCAAGGAAGCCCTGGCATGGTTAAACAAGTTTTTATTTCTTTTGAGCCATAGGTGCCAAAGGCAGTATGGTATGAAGGTAACCCAACCCAGGCATGCAGTATGGTTGTTGTTGCTAAGATTTTGCCAATGTTCTTGCCAATTCTGGCTGCTAAAGCAGTCAAAGTTACGGTTGGTATTTGAGCTATTGTGCACTTTCACTTGTTCCCAAAATTCTTATACTACAGTGTATTGGAACAAGACATGCGTGATGTCTTCCTCAAGGTGGTTGCAGAGGGTGCATTAGGGGGCCACATTCAGGCCTCTAGAATGGAGGTAGTGGTTTGTGGGGAGCCTCTTATTTAGCAGGGTCCATAAGAAGATTTTGATTTTGTTAAGGACCCTAGCTTTCCAGATCACGTTGAATTTCTTGTTGATAGTATTGATTTGCTCAATGTGGCCTGCTAACAAAGAATAGGTAGAGGTTAGGGAGAATTTGCCATTGCCAGCTAATCTCCAGATCATTCTGTCCTCCATGTTATGATTTGTGCTCATGGGAAAGTCCTGTATCAATTTTTGGATTTGATCTTGGAGAGTGATAGAGAGGTCTTGGAGCTGCCACAGCCCATTGTTGTAAACATCAGCAATGGTGGCTTTTTCTTCCTCTTCTCTAACGGGTCCCAGTATGTAGGATCTAAGTCGAGACATATGGAGCAGCTAAGAATCTGTGAAATATTTCACTTTGGTGCCCTTAGCAATCACCTAACTGGAGCCTGCCTCAATATCTTTCCATCCATTTTGTATATTTCTCCATGTTCTAGAGATAATGTGCCTAGAGTTCCTTGTACATGAATGGTTTTAGTACTTGTCAAGGAGTACTTTGGACCACAGTTTTCCTGGGTTTGGTTTGATTCTCCGAGCTAGCCCACCCAAGATAGCTTTATTTCAAACATCACTTGTATGCATACCTAACCCTTCCTAATCTTTTCTTTTTGTAATTGTGTTCCAATTGACCAGGTGCATTTTCCTTTTATCATAAGAGGATCCCCAGATGAAGTCTCTTGTGGTCTTATCAATAGTTTTGGTGATTTTGAGGGGGAGTTTGGTGTAGCTCATGGTGTGGGAGGGAATGCCTTCTAGAGAGGACTTTGCTAATACCATTCTACCAGCCATATTCAAAGTCTTACCTTTCCATCCTGCTAGCTTCCTCCTCATACTATCAATGATGAACTAGAACTCCCTGTTTGTAGGTTTTTGGTGGAACATGGGGAAGCCAAGGTACTTTTCAAATGAGTTGTGCTCTTTGATTCCCAAAGTACCTGAACAGAAGTCTCTAATTTTCTTAGGGGAGTTCTTTGAAAAAAGAACTCTGGATTTGCCAAGGTTGACCTCCTAATCAGCATGTTGATGGAATTGTTGAAAAATAGTGTTGATGACATGACAATTCTTGTCATCAGCAATGGCAAAAAGGGTGAGATCATACGCAAATAAGAGGTGGGAAAGTTTAGGACATCTTCTAGAGATTTTCATAGAGTCCTAGCTCCCAGAACTGACCTCTCTCTCAATATTTCTTGAGAGCCTTTCCATATAGAGTATGAAGAGATATCAGGACATGGGATCACCCTGTCTTATTCCTCTGGAGGGATGGAAAGGGTTAGTTTTCCTACCATTGACCAAGATCTCAATGGTACTAGAGCTTATGCAGGACATGATAAGCTCAATCAATTTCTTGGGAAAGTGGAAGTAGAGAAGGATTTCTCTAATGTAAGACCACTCAATTCTATCAAAAGCTTTCTCTAAGTTAATCTTAAGCATCATGCTAGCTTTCATGCCTTTCATTCTATTAAAGTGGGAGATGAATTCTTGAACAATTATAACATTATATGAGGCTCTTCTATTAGTTAAGAAGCTGGCTTGGCAAGGGCCTATGATATCATGGAGAATAGGCTTAATCTTGTTCACAATGATCTTACTGACTAGTTTATAGGTAGTGTTGCAGAGTCCTATGGGCCTAACATTTCTGAGGTTGGAGTTGTCCACAGTCTTAGGGATAAGGCAAATGAGGGGTTTGTTAGATTGTTTGGGTATGTGAGCCTTTTTAAAGGTATTCCTACAGAAAGTAATTGTTGTAAGTCCAAGAATGTCCCAGCAGTTTTGAAAGAAAAGGGGGTGCAGCCCATCAGGCCCTAGAGCCTTGTTAGGTTTGAAAGACTTAAAGGCTGCAAGGACCTCTGTGTCACCTAGGGGGGAATCTAGACAGTCCATACTCTCAATCCTGATAGTAGGGTCTTGTCTGTTGTCTCTCTCTCTCTGTCTCTGGTGGTCCAAAGCTGCTCAGTTTGATAGAGCTTCTGGAAGAAGGAGAGGTTGTAGTCCAAAATATCCTGTTGATTTACAAACACCTCTCCACTATCATCACTAAGAGTGAGGAT
The DNA here is from genome assembly GCA_000787875.1 of Solanum virginianum. Classification (NCBI taxonomy): domain Eukaryota; kingdom Viridiplantae; phylum Streptophyta; class Magnoliopsida; order Solanales; family Solanaceae; genus Solanum; species Solanum virginianum. Next base: position 64,996 of record DF357526.1, read on the forward strand.
CTTATTTTTTTATCTTCTCCTAATAAGGGTGGTAGTGTGAAAGAAAGAGGTGTTTGCATCACCCTCCCCTAGCTACTCAATTCTGGATTTCGTTATCTAGAATTCCTTCTCAGCTCTCAAGAGATTATCATACTTCTTTATAAGTTTAGTTTCCAGCATATAGACCTTCCATCCTTTCGTTATCTAGAATTCCTTCTCAGCTCTCAAGAGATTATCATACTTCTTTATAAGTTTAGTTTCCAGCATATAGAGGAAGGTGTTATGGAAGTACCTATCAAATTTTTGAATGCCAGGATAGTTTTTAGCTGAACAAAAATGTTGCCAAAGATTTCCCTGTTCCAAATTTTGGCTTCTTTTTCAAAGCATTCAATGGAATTGAAAAGATCTTGACTCTGGGTAAAGACAGAGTTGGCCAAATCCTTAAAGTTTGGGTGGCTGCACCAACCGACTCCATTCTTAAAGGTTTTTGGTTGTTGGAGCTCAATTTGGACTGTAAGGAGAGAAGTAAAGGATAATTGGTCAGATTTAGTATGGAGAAGGTGGATGACCAAAGCAATGAGGAACTTATTTACCTAGGATGTATTACCAGGCATCTGTCTAATCTTTCAAAGATGAGCTGGATGTGCTGACTATATCACTTTTTAATTTAAGTGTACTTAGGACTTTGGAAGCCCAGGTCAATCAGACTGCAATTTTGAATGCATTTCCAGAAAGCCTTTATACAATTATTATTCACATTATTGCCCCCAACTTTTCATTAGCAGACAATAATTCATTGAAATATCCACCTAACAATCAATCCATGGGGTGGTTTTGGGAGATATGGTAGAGTTCATTCCAAAGGGATTTCCTAATCTCTAAATCAGGGCTTGCATAGATTACGGAGAATAACCAAGGGTGGTAGTCAGGATATACTTGGATTCTCATATGGATGCCTTGTTTTGAGATTGAGATGCTGCCTAGTTTCAGTTGGTCATTTTTCCACATCACTACAATTCCCCCAGACAGCTCTTCTGCAGCAGATTAGAGATGGGCATCGTAGCCCAACATTTCAATGACTAGCTTATGATCAGTTATTTTGGTTTCTAAGAGCACAAGGAGAGTCAAACTATACTCTTTCACCATAGCATCTCAATTATGCCTAAAGGTAGCACTATTTGCCGTTCTAATGTTCCAAATTATGAATCTTGTCATGGGTATGTGTGTACTCCCCCTCCCTCCACTGTTTCCTACTCTTTCTCCTTCCCTTTTGCTAGAATTGGATTGAAAGCTATTGCTGCTAGGACCTGGTTCACTTTGTTCCTTATATTCATTGTACAAGTTATGATGCTCTTTGGACAATGAAGTAAGAAGATTGAGCTGAGTGGTTCAACTAATTCCTTGATCCAAAGTCTCTCCAGCAAGCATTCCTCTGGAAAGAATTCTCCTAGGCTTGCTAGGATTTGTTCCATGTCCTAATTCTATTGCTTAATAGCTCTTGGGTTGAGCTTCCCTGACCCTACGCTTGCTTTAGGTTCTTTTCTGCTCTTAGATCTTAATTTTCTCAGATTGGTGTTCCATGGCGTCGGAGCTTGAACAAAGTAAAGTGTCTAGTTGCTGGGGAGATAGGGGAAGAAGGGGAAGAAAGGTAAGTTTTCGAATGTCTGGCCCATGAGCGACCCCAGTTCCTGCATGGATGATATGTTGATGTTTCCAAGTAATTGAGTCCGGCGTAGAGTTTGCATCCAAATTTGTGACCCCAAATTCTCTATAACATCATCCAAGCCCTCTTTCATAATCTTGGCAAGGTATGCTGGATTTTGGACCAAGATTAGTATCGACTTTCCTTCCACAGTGGCTTGGAATGTGAGTTGTCTATCTTGGAGCCCCAATTCCAACCATAAGGTTGGTTGGTGTCATTGCGAGAGGGAGGTAGATTTGAAAATCATGAGTGCTTATGGGAGATTCTGAGGGAAAGTGTTTTCCGCCATTATTTTCCTTTGTGGGTTCCCATTCCCTTGTGTCTTGTTGTTTTAAAGTACCTTTGCCTCTCTGTGTTGAAAGAAATCTATGGAATTTGATGACGTGACTTCCACAGTTATTTCATCTGCGTATTCATAATGCTATTCTTCCTCGGAGTAGTGGTTAACTTGAACCGGATAAAGATATATAAGGCTATTTGTGGACATGCTTTGATCATTAGTTTGGTTTAGCAAATAAACTCGGTCTGATTTGTTTATTTCCCTATTTTAGCATTTAAATTAGATCTTTCTTGGATTTGCTGAATTTTGTAAATCTTGACGGACTGTCCCTTGTTATTAATGGAAGTAGTTGGGGTGGATGGATTGTCACTTTCCATTAATGATTTGGTTTTGGGGCCTTCTATGTTGAAGGCATTTGCTTGGGATGGGGTTTTTTCCTCTTGGGGTTTGTGGGCTTGTCGGGGGCCATTCCAAGGCACTTACCCTATGGGTCTAGTCTTCTCTTCCAGATTGGGCCTTCTCCATTGGAATGCACCTGTGGCCCGTATTCCTCTTTGATTCATAACTTCTCCCCTTTTTCCTTGGCGGGGAGGTTCAACTTTCCAGCTAATTCTATTCCTAGTGGTGTTCCATTTTGGGAAATGAACTACTTTCTAATCTCCTTCCATCCTATTCTAATTTGTTTCTTTTAGGGGAGACTGTTCCTTCCTGCCAGTAGGGCCTCTGTTTTTGCAAGTTTGGATCATGTGCCCTTGATGTCCACATTATAGACATAGAATCCCTTCGTCTTCATAGACCACCTTTTTTTAATGATATCCTATAGTGACTTCACTCTTGATTAGGGCGTCTAACGAGATTTGTACGCAGATTCTCGCAAATATTCCTCTTAGGGTTTCTGTCATACATGCATCAATTTTTAGAAGGTCTCCTAGTTTTTTTGTCACAACCCAAGCCTAAGGCCTAGACGTGACAGGCAAATGGGGAACCTGAAGGGGCACCAAACAAATCTCATAGCATATCGTTACACATCCTTGGTCGCGGAAGCAATCAAAATAACAATAATAGGAAAGCATAAACAAGGGAAATTAGAACTAAGGGTAAACTTCCATATCATAACAACAAGAAACAAGAGAGTCAACACTCATAACATAGATATATATCATGTCCAACAATACCTCTACTACATAGATAAGAGCGGGGGCCAAGACAAGCAACCAGGCTCACCCTCATAGTCAATACATAACCAAAAGAAAGATAGTCTTAATACATAGCAAGAGAGCATAAGCAACGTCCCCGAAAAGGAGGACTCACCAACAAGCTTATAGGACAATCGAACTAGCCACGTGGATGAGGAGGATGATCAAAAGGTGCTCTGGTTCCTATATGGTGACATCATCTAGACATAGAGTATGCGTTAGTATGTTGAATGTACTAAGTATGTAGGATGCAATGCAACATCCCTACATGGTAAAATCATGTAGGCATAGAGTATGCGTTAGTACGTTTGAATGTACTAAGTATGTAGGATGCAATGCAACAAGAGATAGACATCATAGTAAAAATGCATAAAGAAGTCAATAATTAGCATAGTACCAATATGGAATGTATGATTAATGCTTAAGTAAAACATACTCACATAGGACATAACATATATGTATGAAGAGACTATTAGACTATTGGTGGATCATCACACCCTACCACCCTTGTTGATTGAGGCACAAACCCTCTCAATAGGTTGGTGAATCATCCCACCCTACTACCCGTGGTGCCGGAGTACAAACCCCCCGATAGGTTATTGGGTACAAACCCCCAACAAGGTTGATAGATAGTCGCATCTTAGCACTCGTGGTGCCGGAGTACAAACCCCCGATAGGTTATCAAGGTATGAACTCCTTGACAAGGTTACCCGGCACGCAACCCCCTAGTAGGGCATGGTCACATTCCAATACAATATAGAGAATACCATATAAATACATTCTTTTCATAATAATTTCATCATCACATCATCATTATATAGCCATTCAACTCATAATACATGCATTGGACCTTCAATTTCTTAAGTAACCATAACCGGACATTTTATCAAACACTTAGAGAATGTGTAATGCTAATGTAAAATCATGCAATTCAAGAGTTAAATCATGCTAGATAAATCAATGTAAAACCTTCAACAGATACTTCCTAACAACCTCGAGCAATATACATCAAACCTTACAATAGACCTTCGTTTTATAGCTCAAGACATAGCAAAATAGTCATAATTTCATGAACCCCAACATAGTGTGCAGTGATTTTCATAATAAATAAGACCCATAAGTAAATCATCTTTAAATCATGCAAATTTAAGAAGGCACCCTACTCAAAGCATTTGCCATGATTTTCATAATAAATAAGACCCATAAGTAAATCATCTTTAAATCATGCAAATTTAAGTAAACGGAAGCTTGTTTAAATCCCAACATAGTATGCAATGATTTCCATAACAGATAAGACCCATGAGTAAATCAACTTCAAATCATGCAATTCTGAGGAAAAGGAAGCTTGGGCATCATGGGTGAAAGAAAACCTTGAAAGAAACCTACATACCTTAGCTTTGGAGATGAATTTGATGAAGATTGGAGATGGAGACTTGAAACTTGAGTGTAATCATTAAGATCTGGAAAAGGTTTTGAGACTTGAGTTTAGGAGCAAAATATTTGGCTAAGTGTTTAAATTGAAGATGAGAGGAAATCCTTAGATCCGAAGAGGGTTTTGAGACTTGAGTTTAGGAGTAGAATATTTGGCTAAGTGTTTAAATGAGTATTGGGGAATATTTAGAATGATATGAGGGTGAAAAATGGCTAAGTAAAGGTATTTTCATGTTTGGGAACACTTAGGCCCAAGACTTAGAAGAATTGGATCAAAGTCAAAACTGGGGCAAAATTAACACTAATGCATGCCCTTGGCGCGTCGTACTAGGGGCACAAAAAGCTCACTAGAAATCTTCACTGGGAAAAATGAAATTGCTAATTATTTTCTCTTAAATCATGGTTAGACCTATTCTCCATTCAAAATGAACCCCTAGACAAGAATATGAAGTTGGATTTTTGATATCGTGCCCAAATTTTGAGAGATGTGGAAATTACGATTCCGGGCACTTTTGAGATACATTTTTGAGAACTTTTTGGGGTCGTTACAATATCTCCCCCTTGGAAACATTCATCCCCGAATGTCAAAGAGACGTATATGAGAGACACAAACATGATAATTTCATCCCACATAGAGATGCAACAATGCACTTAAACATTATTTCAAAAATCTCATCATAAGTGTGAAATCATCATAAACTTGTCAATTTAAACATGAACATATGCAATAACATGAGGGGTGAACTTAAGACTTGAGATCATATAAAGGACTTAGATCAATACCTTAGGCTAGAGTGGAGTGGAAAAGGTAAGGATATCGCTTTTGCATGTCTGCTTTGGCCTCCCAAGTAACAGTCTCAACTTGTTGATTCCTCTAAAGGACCTTAACGGAAGCCACTTCTTTATTTCTCAACCTCTTCACTTGCCTATCCAAAATCTGAACAGGAACCTCTTCATATGTCAGATTATCTTCAACCACACCCACAACATCAAAAGGCACAATATCATTTGGATCACCCACATATTTCCTCAATATAGACACATGAAACACCGGATAAAATAAATTCATTTCCCTAGGCAATTCCAACTCATAAGCTACTTTGCCAACTCTTCTTATCACCCTATAAGGACCCATATATCTTGGGTTCAACTTGCCCTTCTTACCAAAATGGACCATATCCTTCATGTGTTACACCCTTAAATAGACCCAATTATCAACCTTGAATTCAAGCCCCCTTATCCTTACATCGACATAAGACTTTTGATGACTTTGGGCTATCGTCAACCTTTCTCTAATCAACCTAGCCTTCTCAAGAGCCTCCATCACCAGATTTGGTCCTAACAAGGCCACCTCACCAACCTCAAACCACCCCATCGGTGATCTACAGTATCTACTATAAATGGCCTTAAAAGGAGCCATACCGATGCTAGAATGATGCTATTGTTGTAGGCAAACTCAATCAATGGAAGATGATTGTCCCAACTACCTTTAAGCTCCAACACACATGATCTAAGCATATTCACAAGGGTTTGGATGGTCCTTTCGGCTTGGCCATCGGTTTAAGGATGGAAGGTCGTAGCAAGCTTAACTCTAGTATCAAGACCCCTTTAGAAGGACCTCCACTTTGCCCTCTTTCACCAAGGACTTCAATTCTAATAAGGAGGTATCAAGATCTTGTATCATTATCACCTCATCAACCAAGGAACACCTAGAAACATTAACAACAACAATACCCCTATTACCAACCTCTTCCAACATAACTCCCAATTTAGCCAAATTGATGCACTTCCGTAGCCATCTCCTTATCACCACCATCCATATAAGTTAGGCTACCCATAGGCACCCTACTCAAAGCATTTGCCACCATATTTCCTTTACCGAGATGGTAATGAATACTCATATCATAATCCCTAAGAAATTCTATCAACCTTCTTTGCCTCAAGTTGAGATCTTTTTGAGTGAAGACATATTGGAGGCTCTTATGATCGCTGAACACATGAACATGCACCCCATACAAATAATTTCACCAAATTTTAAAAGAAAATACTACAAAAGCCAATTCAAGATCATGAGTAGGGTAGTTCTTTTCATGCACTTTGATTTGCCTAGAAGCATAGGCTATCACCTTACCATTTTGCATTAGCACACAACCCAAACCAACTCTAGAAGCATCACAATACACCACAAACCCTTCAAGCCAATCCAGTAGTGACAATTTAGGAGCGGACACAAGCTTATCTTTCAAGGTTTGGAAGCTCCTCTCATATTCATCGGTCCACACAAACTTAGCCTTCTTTTGAGTCAATTTTTTCTTAGGGGAAGCAATAGAAGAGAGCCCATTTACAAACCTCCGATAATAGCCCACTAAACTGAAGAAACTCCTAATGTTCGATGGGGTCAATGGTCTAGGCCAATTTCTAATTACATCGATCTTCTTAGGATCCACCTTAATACCATCCCCCGATACCATATGTCCTAGGAAGGCAACCTCTCTCAACCAAAATTCACACTGTTCATATTTAGCATATAATTTCTCCTTCCTCAGTCTTTGCAACACCACCCTCAAATAAGCCCTATGCTCCTCCTCACCATGCAAATAGATCAAAATATCATCAATGAATACCATAACAAATGAATCAAGGTAGGGTTTTGAAAACCCTATTCATAAGGTCCATGAAAATGGCCAATCAAGGTAGGATTTGAAGACCCTATTCATAAGATCCATGAAGATAGATGGTGCATTGGTCAACCCAAATGACATCACAACAAACTCATAATGCCCATACCTAGTCTGGAAAGTCGTCTTGGCAATATCACAGTCCCTCACCTTCACTTGATGATACCCAGACCAAAGATCAATCTTAGAGAAATGGCTAGCCCCTTGCAATTGGTCAAATAAATCATCAATCCTTGTAAGAGGATATCTATTCTTGATGGCGACCCTATTGAGTTATCGGTAGTCAATACATATCCTAAGAGACCCATCCTTCTTTTTCACAAACAACATCGGTGGACCTCAAGGTGATTGGCTAGTCCTAATGAACCCCTTCTCCAATAAGTCCTTCAATTGATCATTTAACTCCTTTAACTCCGCTGGAGCCATACAGTAAGGCAGAATAGAAATGGGTTGAGTATCCGAAGGATGTCTATACAAAAGTCTATTTCCCTTTTGGTAGGAACACTGGGAAGGCCATTTGAGAACATATTAAGAAACTCATTTACAATCGAAACCGACTCTATGGGAAGAACTTTAGACTGCACATCCCTCACCCTCACGAAATGGTAAACATACTCCTTAGAGATCATCTCACTTGCTTTAATGCAAGAGATAATCTACCCTTGACCATAACATCTTGACTCTTCCACTCAAAGACGGGTTCATTTGGAAATTGAAATTTAACCCTACGGGTTCTACAATCAATAGAAGCTTAGTATGCATGCAATCAATCCATCCCAAGAATAATATCTTGGGAATTGGAATTTGACTCTATAGGTTCTAGAATCAATAGAAGCATAGTATGCATGAAATCAATCCATCGCAAGAATAATGTCAAAATCAACCATGTCTAACTCAACAAGATCACAAGGCAACATTTTATGCAAGATGTAAATAGGATAACTTCTATAAATTTTTCTAGCAATAATAGATGTACAAATAGGAGTAGACACTTTATATGACTCATGTAACAACTCGGGGTCAACATGAAACTTTTTGACAATAAAGGGGGTAACAAAAGAAAAAGTGGCACTCGGATCAATCAATGCATACACATCAAAGTTAAAGATTTTCAACATACCAGTAATGACATCAGGGACCTCATCCGCCCTTTGCCTCCCATGCAAAGCATAAAATCAATTATGCCTTGGGCCACCATCTTGTCGACCATCTCTCCCCGAAGGAACCATATTAACACATTGTGGACAAACCTCTTTGCCTTTGTTGCAATTTCGAGGGCAATCTATCTTTTTGTGACCCACTTACCCACAACCAAAGCATGCATTAGTATCCCTCAAGCATAGGCCTTTATGACCCTTACCACACCTAGGACACACCTGATTATGTACCATAACACCAACACCTTGGGTTCTTGGGAACTTATTGGCAAATTCCCTATTAGAAGTATGAGAGGACCCTTGGCTTTGGTGGATCCGGCCACCCGTTTGGAACTTACACTCAAAACAGACCCTCTTAGCCTCATGACCCCTCCTCTTTCTCAATTTTCCCCTTTCATTTGCTTGGCATAGGTCATTAAATATGACAAGTCCATGTCACTAATCAACATGGTGAACTGGCACTCCTCACTAACAAAGTCAGACACACTCATCACAAATTTGTTCATTCTAGATCTTGAGTCGGCCACCAACTGTGGAGCATATTTCAAAAGTTGGTTGAACTTGAGGGCATACTCCATCACACTCATGGAACCTTGTCTCAAATTCATAAATTCCACCAACTTAGCTCCCCTAAGTTCAAGGGGGAAGAACCAATTAAGGAAGGTCACCTTGTAGTCCACCCAAAGCACTACCTAGTTGACTCCCTTTTCCTCCTTCCATTGGTTGTACCATATTTATGCTACCCCTTTGTAGTCCACTCAAAGCACTACCTAGTTGACTCCCTTTTCCTCCTTCCATTGGTTGTACCATATTTATGCTACCCCTTTGAGTTGGTAAGATGCCAACTCTGCCTTATCCTTTGGCCTCACACCCATAATAGACAAAATATTGTAAACCTCATCAATGAGCTCTTGAGGGTCCTACTCATAGTTGTGGTGCACAACACACCTATGAATAGGACTCTAATCAACGCAATGTGTTGGACTCCAAGGATCTAACAACCTAGTGCTCTGATAACATATTTGTCACCATCCAAGCCTAGGTTCTAGACGTGACTGGTGAATGGAGAACTCAAAGGGACCCCAAACAAGCTTCATAGTTATTATTACATATCTTTGGTCGCGGAAGCAATCAAAATGACAATAATAGGAAAGCATAAACACAGGAATTTGGTAATAAAGGTAAACTTCCATATCATAACATCAAGAAATAAGAGAGTCAATACTCATAGCATAGATACATATTATGTCCACCAATATCTCTACTACATAGATAAGAGTGGGGGCCAAAACAAGCAGTCGGGCTTACCCTCATAGTCAATACATAACCAAAAGAAAGATAGTCTTAATATATGGCAAGAGAGCATAAGTAACATCCCCAAAATGGAGGACTCACCAACCAATAAGCTTGTAGGACAATCGAACTAGCCATGTGGAGGAGGAGGAGGATCAAGTGGTGCTTCAGTTCCTACATGGTGACATCATGTAGGCATAGAGTATGTATTAGTACGTTTGAATGTGCTAAATATATTGGATACAATGCAACAAGAGATAGGCATCATAGTCAAAATGCATAGAGATAGTCAATAACTAGTATAGTAATAATATGGCATGTATGATTAATGCTTAAGTAAAACATGCTCACATTGGACATAACATATGTGTAAGAAGAGATCATTAGATTATTGGTGGATCATCACACTCTACCACCTTTGGTGATTGAGGTACAAACCCCGTCAATAGGTTGTTGAATCATTCCACCCTACCACTCGTGGTGCTGGAGTAAAAACCCCTCGATAGGTTGATGGGTACAAATCCTTAACAAGGTTGATTGATAGTCGCACCCTACCACCCCTGGTGCCAGAGTACAAACCCTCTAATAGGTTATCAAGGTACGAACTCCTTGATAAGGTTACCCAGCGCATAACCCCTGAGTAGGGCATAGTCACATTCAAACACTATATAGAGAATACCATATACATACGTTCTTTTCATCATTATTTCATCATCACATTATCATCATATAGTCATTCAACTCATAAGACATGCATTGAATCTTCCATTCCTCAAGAAACCATAACCGAATATTTTATCAAACACTTAGAGGGTGTGTAGTGCTAGTGTAAAATCATGCAATTCAAGAGTGAAATCATGCTAGATATTTCAATGAAAAACCTTCAATAGATACTTAGTAACACCCTCAAGCAATATACATCAAAACCCTTCATCAAACCTTACAATAGACCTTGGTTTCATATCTCAAAACACAGCAAAACTGTCACAATTTCACGAACCCCAACCTAGTGTGCAGTGATTTTCATAATATATAAGACTCATGAGCAAATAATCTTTAAATTATGAAAATTTAAGTAAAAGGAAGCTTGTACATCATGGGTTAAAGGATCCCATGAAAGAAACCCACATGCCTTAGCTTTGGAGATGAACTTGATGAAGATTGGAGATGGAGACTTGAAGCTTGAGTGCAATCCTTAAG
>DF357526.1:75985-86032 GCA_000787875.1 Solanum virginianum
CGAAAAGGTTTTGAGACTTGAGTTTAGGAGTAAAATATTTGGCTAAGTGTTTGAATGAGTATTAGGGAATGGTTAGAATGATATGAGAGTGAAAAATAGCTAAGTAAAGGTATTTTTACGTTTGGGAATACTTAGGCCCATGACTTAAAAGTCTTGGACCGAAGTCAAAATTGGGCCAAAATTAACACTAGCACTGGAAATTGTCACTTGGAAAAATAAAATTGCTAATCATTTGATCTTAAATCGACGTTAGACCTATTTTCCACTCAGAATGACCCCCTGGTTGCATTTCTGTAATTTTCATATTTTGCTACGGTTGCTCTTAAATCAGGGTTAGACCCTATTTTCCAAAATTTTAACCCCCTGAATAAGAATATGAAGTCAAATTTTTGATATCGTGCACGAATTTTGAGATATATGAAAATTATAATTTCGGACACTTTTGAAGCACATTATTAGACACTTTTTGGGTTCCTTACATTTTTCCCACCATCTCTAGCACATACCTATCGTAAAACTCCATGGGTTGTTAGGGAAACCTTGCCCATATCATCGTATGTTTAATAGTTGAGGAGTTGGTGACAAAATTGGGTTCCTATTTCCTTACCGAGATGAAGTTTTCGCTATAAACCACGGACCGTCGTGAAGGATCCTGTTCATGTTCTTCCCACTTTTGAACTTTGCGATATGATAGTCATTTTCTAGATATATTAACGCTAATGGCTCTATGGGCTTCCCACAAGTCAGTCAACTTGTTCTTGAGGTAAGTGTAGGGGAAACATCTTCCAAATACCTTGATTATAATAGATGCTCCGCGCGGGGCATGTAATCTTTCTAATTCCTCAGGGGTTAGTAGGATGGAGTCTGAAAGCTTATCTTGTCAAAGATCCACTTCCATTTAGCAAGATTTGGGGATTTCATAAGTAAGGTTTAGATCGTTTGGTCAACCCATGAGAATGTCTTTGAAGGATTGGGTCTTGCCTTTGTCCGCGGGTCAGGGGGTTTGTTTTCTTGCCAAGATAGTACAGTTTGATCGGCTGGACTTTCTCCATCAGAGAGAAAACTTTAGTCTGTGCTTGATTGCTATTCTTTAATACAATAGCATCATAACTTTTTTAAAAACTTTTTAGTCATAAATTCATAATATAGTTTTTGAAAGAGTATTATTTAGGAGTGGTTATTATCTCGATATTCTTTTTATTTTCTTTCATATTAGTTCTCATTTTTGTAGATCGATTAATCAATTCATACTAAAGTATTATATCACTTTTAATATATGTTAGGATTTGCCTTTTAATAACTTTCGTGTAACATTTAGTTATTTTGATCCGAATAATTTCTTTATTAGTAGGTTAAAAGAAATGATATTTTCCTATATTTGTAAACTTCTCATTTTACATTTAACTTGTGTATATGGGCACACCAATATTATAGCAGATATAAGGTCATAATGTCAACATTCTATATTTTATACTTAAACTATATACCAAGTAAAATTTATGTCACATAAATTGGCATAAGAAGTATTATTTAGCTTTTTATTTTTCTTTTCTTGCTGGGAGGTCTGTAATCATTTTTATGTGGGGACGGTAATGGGGCAGTGCAGAGCGGGTTTAGAGCTATGCGGGTGTAGTGTGGGTTTAAACTTATGTGGGACAGGGCAGGCTGAAATAACTATTTTTAAATCTAATGTGGAGCGGGACGAGCGGGTTGCGGGTTTAAAAAGTCAAATAGAAATTCGAAGAAAATTAAATATTTGTAATTAGTAAGAAATCAAAGTTTTTATATGAAATATTAACTTTAATTTTATTTTTTTCTAAAATTTAAATTAGACATGTCCGATAAATTATTAGTTGTTAAAATGTTAAATACAAACTTTTAAGTCACAATCAAAAAATAATTGTTGAATGTCAATTAAAAATAGTTAATTAGTAAAAAATAAAAAAAATTATGAAGTTTAATTTTTCATATTAAATTTAATTAAAAATAAAAGAATTTAAAAATTTAAGCGGCGTGGATCTATGTGTGGTAGGGCGGGTTGAAAATAAAAAAAATCACCATCTGAAGTAGGGCAGGGCGATTTAAAAATGTTGAAGATTAAGTTCAACCTAGCCTGCACCCGTCCCATTACCATTTTTTTCAGTTTACGAACAATTAACACCATAACTTTACAGTTGCGATTACTCATTACATGTGTCCTGTTTTGGGAAGCAGGGGGTAGGGAGTTATTTATGAAAGTACAGTAGTACACTAAGATTTGATCAATAACGCCATTAAAGTTTACAACTAAATCAAGAAATCATGGGTATATATTGAGAATAATGAGATAAATAAATTATGAAGAAATTAAATGAGGTCAACACGAATAAAGAACAAAGAAAAATGCAACAACAATAAATAAATAAACACAAAAAGAGAAAAAAGAGAATTTATTTTTATATAATTCCCTAAAGTCAACCGAAAGAAATCAAAATTTAGGATAATATACCCCCGAAGAGAAAGGGCGAAAATTATTTAAAATTAATTTCAGTGCACATTGCCATTTCTTGAAAGTTGAAGGTTGACTTTTTCTCTTTCATCTTAGAGGAGTCTGTTGACTCTAAAGCTACTGAGGTTTTGACTTTTAATTTATTTAATGTATAATGTCAAACACCATAAAAACTCATGTCATGTAGCTCTGGTTGCTTGCACGCTTTGTGGAAATAAAGAAACAAGAAAAAAGATTTTCTAAATCTTTTAATGAGGAAAAAAATGTATTTGTGTGTTGACTTTTTAATCATTGTATTTGACAAAGAAGATTGACTTTTGAGTACAATGTGCATACACACCATTTTTGTGTATCGGTCAGGGACAAGAATGCTAGGTCCATTAACTTTTAAAGTCAAAACACATGACTCCTATAAAAATAATTTAATATGTAGAAGGCCTATATAATAGTTAAATAATGAATGGAAAATGTTTATAGTTGTCACACTCTTAAATTGTGGTGTTTGTGGTTGACACTCCGACACAATCCAGATTCAGATGTGATGACATTTATCTTAACTCAACAAGACAAGTCAACATAAAACAATAATTTAAACATGTAAAAGTGAAAAATAAAGCAGAATTGTTATGAAATATAAATCTAGAATTAACTAGAATAAATTTAGGAAAGATTAATATCAAGAAAGAAGAGAGGAGAGGAAAATATCAATATATGTATTAATCTTAATCTGTGCATCTCATAACAAAGTAAGGTGCATATATATATAGGAAAATGCAGCCCATCTGTATTGACATATTTGGCCAGCCAATCTTGACTACAAACAAAGCAAAAGTGACCAACAAATCTTGACCATAAACAAAGCAAAAGACAATTTGTATACAACACTCCCCCTAAATTGTCTATGTAAAAAGAAAAGCTCTTAAGTGACCTTAATACGCATTAACTGCCTCTTTAAAAACCTTGCCAAGAAAAACCCAATGGGAAAAAACCTTGGCTAAGGGAAAAAGAGTGCAACACGTATTTTCTCCCCTTGATGAATGCTTCATTCAGTACTTTGGAGACAGCGCATTCCAATCTTATACCTTAGTTTCTTGAATTTTGATGTTGGTAATGCCTTAGTGAATAAATATGCAAGATTATCACTTGAACGAACTTGTTGTACATCAATTTCACCTGTCTTCTGAAGATCATGTGTAAAAAATAATTTTAGTGAAATGTGTTTCGTTCTGTCTCCTTTTATGAAACCTCCTTTCAATTAAGCTATGCACGCAGCATTATCTTCAAATATAATTGTGGGTACGTTGATATCATCTTTCAGTCCACACTTCTCTTGGTTGGAATGTATCATCGATCTCAACTCACACATTCTCTACTTGCTTCATGAATTGCTATTATTTCAGCGTGATTATAAGAAGTAGCACCAATGGACTGCTTTATAGATAACCATGATATAACAGTTCCTCCATATGTAAACAGGTACCCTGTTTAAGATCGAGCTTTATGTGGATCTGATAAATAACCTGCATCTGCATAACTAACAAGGTCTGCACAATTTTTGTTAGTATAGAACAAACCTATATCAACTGTACCTTTTAGGAATCACAAAATATGTTTGATACCGTTCCAATGCCTTCATGCTGGGGAGAAATTATACCTTGTTAGCACATTAACAGAAAATATTATATCATGTCTAGTTGAGTTAGCAAGATATATAAGTGCTCCAATAGCATTGAGATATGGTAATTCAGGACTAAGAAGATCTTCATCATTTTCTAGAGGATGGAATGAGTCTTTATTCATATCAAGTGATCTAACAATCATTGGAGTACTTAACAGATGTGCTTTGTCCATATAGTATCATTTTAAGATTTTTTCAGTATAAGCAGATTGATGAATAAAAATCCCGACTGATAGATGTTCAATTTGCAGACCTAGACAATGTTTTGTCTTTTCAATATATTTCATGTCAAATTCTTTCTTTAAATATTCAATTTCCTTTTGGACCTCTTCAGGAGTTCCAATGAGATTTATATCATCAATATAAACAGCAAGTATTACAAACTCTAATCTCGTTTTCTTAATGAAAACACATGGAAAAATGATATTATTTTTATACCCTTTATTTATCAAGTACTTACTGAGGCGATTATACCATATCCGCCCTGATTGCTTCAAACCATATAATGATATTTGCAATTTGATTGAGAATACTCCTCGAGACTTAGTACATGCTTCAGACAACTTAAATCCTTCTAGAATTTTCATGTAAATTTCACTATCAAGTAAACCATAAAGGTAAGCTATAACTACATCCATTAGATGTATTTCAAAATTTTTATGTACAGCTAAACTGATGAGATATCGAAAAGTTATTGCATCCATGACAGGTGAATATGTTTCTTCACAGTTGACACCTGGTCTTTGAGATAATCCTTGTGCGACAAGGTATGCCTTGTATCTTACAATTTCATTTCTCTGATTTTGTTTTTGCACAAAAACTCATTTGTACCCAACTGATTTTACACCATCAGGAGTTTGGACTATAGGCCCAAATACTTGACGATTAGATAGAGAATTCAACTCAGATTGAATTGTTTCTTTTCATTTAGGACAATCATCTCTACATCGACATTCTTCGATAGATTTAGGTTCAAGATCCTCGTCTTGTTGCATTATTTCAGTAGCAATATTATAGACAAATATATTATCAACCACAATATTATTTCTATTCCATCTTTTTCTTGTTGAGACATAATTTATTGAGATTTCTTCATTCTCATTATTTTTAGGTACTTGGACCTCCTCGGTGATATCACCATTTGTTATATCTCGGGACTCTTTCTTGAGCAAGTGCCTCCATATGATCATTTACTCCTTTTCTTTGGTCTTCCAAGTTTTAAGTGTGGTCTAGACTTATTTGACTTGAAAATTTGTCCTAATGAGACATCAACTCATACTGGAACATTAACAGCTGGAATATACGATTTCATAATCCTTGAAAGGTTAGTAAATGCATCCGGTAGTTGATTTACAATACTTTGCAAATAAATCAACCTTTGAACTTCTTGCTCACATTGATTTGTTCGAGGATCTAAATAAGATAACGATAATAAATTCCAATCTATCTCATTTTCTAATTGTTTATGTTTTCCCCCTAATATTGGTTATACTAATTCATCAAAATGATAATCAACAAATCTTGCCGTAAATAAATCTCCAGTTCTAGGCTCTAAATATTTTATAATAGAACGAGATTCATACCCAACATATATCCCCAACCTTCTTTTACCCATCTTTGTGCATTATGGTGGGGTAATTAGAACATATACTACACAATCAAAGATCCTACGATGGGAAATCTTTGGCTCCTGACCAAAAGTCAGCTGTAATGGGGAGACATCATGATAACTGGTTGGCCATATGCACACAAGTGCTGTTGCATGCAAAATAACATGCCTCCACATTAAAATAGGCAACTTTGTCCTCATCAACAATGGTCTAGCTATCAATTGAAGACGTTTAATCAATAACTCTACTATACCATTTTGAGTATGTACATGAGCAACAGGATGCTCAACTGTTATCCCAATGGATAAACAATAATCATTAAATGCCTAATATGTAAACTCACCAATATTATCAAGACGAATTATCTTTATTGCATAGTCTGGAAATTGTTCTCTTAACTTTATTATTTGAGCCAATAACCTCGCAAAGGCCATATTACGAGTTGATAATAATCACACATGTGACCATCTTGTAGATACATCTATCAAGATCATAAAATATTTGAATGGTCCACATGAAGGGTGAATTGGCCCACATATATCACCTTGTATGTGTTCCAAAAATGCAGGGGATTCAAACCCACTCTTAGTTGCTAATGGTTTAACAATCAATTTTCCCTGGGAATAAGCAGCACAAGAGAATTCCTTAGATTGAAGAATTTTCTAATTCTTCAAAGTGTGCCCATGCGAATTCTCAATAATTCTATGCATCATATTATAACCAGGATGACCCAATCGATCATGTCAAATAATAAAATCATTACAATCAGTAAACCTTTTGTTTACCATGGTATGTGATTCAACCGTACCAATAATTATATGGTACAACCCATAGGAAAGGGTAGGTAATTTTTCATGCACAACTTTCTTCCCATAATTTATTGTAGTGATATAAAGGTATTCAACCTTTCCTTCATTCGCAGTCTCAATATAATAGCCATTTTGATGAATAACATTGAAGCTTAACAAGTTTCCTTGAGACTTATTACAATATAAAACATTATTAATAATCAATATTGTTCCCCTATAGTGTAATAAGGTTGCTTTTCTAGGTCTTCAATTATTTTGTACTATCAGATATTGTGTCAATATTTGCTCATTTCATAACCAAATGAGAGAAATATTTCTTTTTTCTTAATATAATGTGAGTTGTGGCACTATCTAGAAGGCACATTTCTCCATTACTTATCTTGGATTCAATTGAAGACTGAAATATTATTTATCTTCACAAAATAAAAGTATATTATAAGGGATAAGATAACTAATAATATTACAACAAAACTTAAGCCTTTATTTTATCATAATTTAAAATTGTAAGATATTATCAAAAGTACATAAAAGCAACAACATCATAAAATCATACATTAATTTTGATCACCAAAACAATCTTGAACCTCTAGGTGAGTATGGTCATTAATGTCATTACGTTCATCATCTTTCAAAGCTAGATTTGCTTCAATATTATCATTATTTATATTCGAAGTCCTTGCCTCATTATTTTTAGGAGTCATGTATGACTCTACCCGAACACTGGAAGAAGCACCACCTTTATTTGCCTTTCATTTGAAGGAATTTTGATAAAGCCTAACAAAATATTTAGACATTCGACATTCATTCTTCCAGTGGCCTTTCATTCCACAACGATGACAATTGCCCTTTGAGGAAGCTCTTTGAAAAACAATATTGTTCTCCCTTTCATGGTGACCACCACTACAATGATTATTATATTTTCTTATACCATTACCACGTCCCCGCATAGTATTATGAGCTTGATTTTTACTTTGTCCTCTTTCAAACATGTCATGTGCGTCTACCATATTTGCTTCCGGTAATGGAGCCGTTCCAGTGGGACATGCCTCATGATTTTTCATTAATAACGCATTATGTTGCTCAGCCACCAGAAGGCATGAGATTAATGCAGAATATTTCTTAAAGCCTTTCTCACGGTATTGCTGATGCAATATCATATTTGAGGCATGGAAAGTAGTTAATATTTTTTCTAACATGTCCTCATCCGTTATAACTTCCTCGTATGATTTTGATTGGGATGTGATTGTAAATACTACAGAATTATACTCTATTATGGTTTTAAAGTGTTGAAACCATAAATGCATCCACTCGTGAAGAGCCCTTGGCAATACCGTGGCATTAAGGTGGTCATACCTTCTTTTAGGTCCA
The DNA here is from genome assembly GCA_000787875.1 of Solanum virginianum. Lineage (NCBI taxonomy): Eukaryota > Viridiplantae > Streptophyta > Magnoliopsida > Solanales > Solanaceae > Solanum > Solanum virginianum. The sequence goes on from DF357526.1 coordinate 83,939, forward strand.
TTCACAATTCAAGTGGATCTTTCACTGTTAAATATTCAATGTTTAGGCTTTCATCCAGATGATGACGGAGGAAAATCATTGCCTTGACCTTATCCTGACTTGATGCTTTATTGCCTTCAATTATCGTATCATCAAGACCCTTAGCGGCAAGCTGAATTTCAGCATTAAGTACCCATGACAAATAGTTTTTTTCAAAAATATCAAGTGCCATGAATTAATATTAAGGAAGAAGAGAGGAGAGAAAAATATCAGTATATATATTAATCTTAATCTATGCATCTCACAACAAAGTGAAGTGCACATATATAGAAAAATGCAGCCCATCCGTGCTGACAAATTTGGCCAGCCGTGTTGACAAATTTGGCCAGCCAATCTTGACTACAAACAAAGCAAAAGTGGCCAACAAATCTTGACCATAAACAAAGCAAAAAAGAATTTGTATACAACAGAAACAACAATTTCAAATAGTTAGATAAAAGAATAAATAAACCACAACTTTAGAACCACCATGTAGACCTAGTGTTACATATACAAGATGCTAAAATTTTCATAAAATTGAAAAAAAATACGAGTATCAATGTCCTTGGTTCTACAAATAGGAAAAAACGAACATAATAAAGGAACTTGAGAGATTACTGAAATGACAAGTAGCTATCTTTCAAGTCAATCCTGGAATCTAGGACTAAATATAGAAGAAAGATACTTAGAAGGATCCAAGCTTGAAATCTACACAAGTGAAAAAGTAAGGAGTAAGTACCCATCAAAACAATATCAACAAGCAAACTACTAACCACAAAGTAAAGCAATGAAGAACGCAAGTACACCTATCACATCAATCAAACCTCCGCAAACTATAATCTGCAAGTAAATTAGCCAAACCTAATAATTTATAATACAATTAGAAAGTAGTTCAATAATAAATTATTAGTCAAGTATCCTAATAGTACCATGTTTATAAACAATTAAGTCACTGAAAAGAATTATTAATAGTCCACAACAATTAAACAAAGTGCAAAATGATGCAATACAATATAAAAAAGGTGGATGCATGTCTACCTATAATACAGAATTTCTGAGCCTCAGTTCAAAATCCATAGAGGACACACATAGTCCATGTATTCACAAGAACCATTTGTTGCAAACATGCTTGGTGTGCTATGGTGATTTGAGAAAGGTCTAGTTTCAATTTAGATAGCTAATACTCACAATAGTTGGAACACAGTGATTTTTCTATTTTCTGACTCTTAATTAATTAACCTGTATGACCACATCTTTAAAAATGAGATCCTAAGATTGGATTGTAACCTTTTCTCTTATATCCCATCCTTTTTTGTATTTCTCTTAGCAATAATTTACGAGATGGTTTGATTTGTGTATAGTGTCCCTATTTGTTTTTTAATTGTATGTTTGATGCTATTAATGTAGCATTCTCCATTTCAACTAAAGGAATTAGTTACTTCTTAAATTTTTATTTACTATTCTGGAGCGAGTAAGATGGCTCCATAGAAATTGCCATTTATCTTGTTTGGCCTCAATTATTAAGCTAAGTATGTTTATTTATGTGTGGTTCCTTTGTGATCTATTATTTAGATTTTATTTCATATATATTTGTTTGCGTGAATGGGTTAGTTGCTTTAGGTACAATTCGTGAGTTCCAAGACATCTATCCTACTTAACCATCATATTAATAGTCCTACTAATAATAAAATAATGTCTTGTATTTAAATGATAGCGAACTATTAATATTTACTAATCATTGTTTTTCTTGTGTGTGCATGAATCGTTAAATTCGAGTCCATTTTAGACTCCACCTTTGCATGTTCATGAGTCTCAGTCAGGTCTAAACCTCTCCAAGTCGTAGAGAAGCTAGTCATAAGTTTCGGAGGAAAAACATTGGTTGTATACATCTAGTATACAACTTTTATACATCTGATATATAATAAATATTCATTGGTATACAATGGTTGCATACACGGACGGGATTGGGCCAGAGCCCAAAGCTTCAGCAACCCTCTTTTATTAGAATTAGAATAGGTGGATTTGGGCCCGAATTTTGATTTTGGGCAAAGGAAAGGGAAGGGAACACAAAGAGTA
>DF357526.1:86680-98775 GCA_000787875.1 Solanum virginianum
TATTTGATTGGCCAATATTCCACCCCATATAGCAAAGATGGTCTAACCACCAATCTGTAAAACTTATCTTTGAATTTAGGTGGTATCTTTTTATCACATAGTACTCTAGATGCAAGCCTCCATTTAGTCCATGCCGCCCCAATATGATGTGTGACATCATCATCGATATCGCTATTATTCTGGATGATGGACCCCAGATATATAAAGTTTTCCCTCTTGAAGATTGGTTGGGTGGCAAGCCTCACATCAAAGTTTGCTTCATCCCTCTCAACACTGAATTTGCACTCCAAGTATTATGTTTTGGTCCACTCCTTCCACTGTTCTTACCCGAGTTTTGGCTCCATCGTACATATCCTTAATTGCCCTGATGTATGCCATTGGGACATCTTTCATCTCTAGACACCTCCATAGGACATCCCTTAGGACTTTGTCATATGCTTTCTCGAGATCAATGAACACCATATGAAGGTCCTTCTTACTTTCCCTATATTTCTCCACTAACTTCCGAACAAGATAAATTGCTTCAGTAGTCGACCGCCTGGCATGAATCCAAATTGATTCAGTCTTGGCAGTCTTCATAATAGCATTGAACAGTCTAGTAAACCATTATATGCCCTTTTTGACCATGTTTTTTCAAAAGTCTATCGAAATCTCATCGGGGCCGATCGCCCTCCCCCTCTTCATCCTACTAATAACCCATCTTACCTCCTCAACTCTAAACCGCCTGCAATAACCAAAATCACGATAGTTTTCAGAGTGGGCCAACTTACCCAGCTCAATATCTCTATCTCCTTTTTTATTTAAGAGTTTATGAAAGTACGCTTACCACCTTAACTTAATGGAGGTGTCATCCACCAACACCACGCCCTCCTCATCGTTGATGCACTTTACTTGGTCCAAGTTGCGAGCTTTCCTTTCTCTTATTTTAGTGAGCCTATACAATCTCTTGTTCACACCTTTATCACTTAGCTCCTCATAAAGTCGCTCAAACGTTGCTGACTTAGCAACCGCAACCGCCATCTTTGTTTTTGACTTGGTCGTCTTATAGATTACCTTAAGCCTTTGCTTTTCATCTTCATCCCTACACTCTAACCATTCTGTGTAAGCGACCTTCTTATCTTTCACTTTGCCCTGGACTTCATCATTCCACCACCAATCGCCCTGACGTCCAACAAAGGCCCCTCTTGAAACCCCTAAGACCTCAGAAGCTATCTTTCTTATGTAACCAGCAGTCGTGTCCCACATACTATTCACATTAGCTTCACTACTCCATGCCTCTAAGTTTCTTAACTTTTCTTCCATCACGCGAGAGAGGGCAGGAGTAAGACCTCCACATCTAATCTTAGGTTTGGCATACAGAACCTTCTTACAAGTGGTTTTCCCTCTTTGGGAAGCATGAGTTAGCAATTACTAACTCAAAAAATTTGGCGAAATCCAAAAGAGACGTCCCACTATTCCCTCTTTGGGAAGCATGAGTTAGCAATCATTAACTCAAAAGCTTTAGCAAAATCTAAAAGAGACGTCCAACTTTCATTCCTCTCCCCAAAACCAAAGCCTCCATGAACGTCTTCAAACCCGCTAGTAGTTGCCCCGATATGTCCATTAAAGTCACCCCCAATGAAGAGTTTTTCTATCTCCGGTATGCCTCATACAACCTCATCCAAATCCTCCCAAAAAGGTCTTTTGAATTCCCCATCTAGGCCTACTTGGGGGGTATAGGTGCTAACTACTTTCACTACATGTCTACCAACCACAAGTTTGATAAACATCATCCTATCATTGACCCTCCTAACCTCAACCACATAATCCCTAAGAGTCTCGTCTAGTAGGATACCTACACTATCTACATGACTACCAACCACAAGTTTGATAAACATCATCCTATCATTGACCCTCCTAACCTCAACCACATAATCCCTAAGAGTCTCGTCTAGTAGGATACCTACACTATTTCTATCCCTAGAACTAGCCCAATACCATAGCTTGAACCCATCCACGTCCTGCGCTTTGGTGCCTACCCATCTAGTCTCCTGGACACACGCTATATTAATATGCCTCCTCTTAAAGTATTTTACTGATTCTATAGACTTCCCTGTTAGTGACCCTATATTCCATGATGCTATCCTTAACTTACATAAGCCCGTGACCCTCTTGCTACCCCAACCCCTAACCTCCGACCCCGACCGACGACATGGCCCTAATCCACCATTATTTCCTAGCGCCACGAAACTACAAAACTGATAAATCATACAATCAAGTACTAACTCTCTAAGCTACAAAAGCCACAATCTAGCGAGCATACAAGTAAAACAACAAGCAAAGCAACAAGAAAGACTATCAATCAACAACAATATACAACAATAGACATGACAATACGATAATATATATCAATATATAGCAATATACAATAATAATAATAACAATAGATCCGTATACAGCAATGTACAACAATATTCAACAATAATATACAACAATATACAACAACATACAACAACAATACAATGTACAACAATAATAGTAACAAAATTTGTATACAGCAATATAGCACGAATATAATATATGCAAAGCAAAATACTAGGCAGCAAAGAAACAACCAACAACTAGAAATACAAACAACAACAGAAAACCTGCCTTGAACAAGAAAGATTCTGATTGGAACAAGAACTACACGAAACAAGACGGTTGAATAGAAAAGAAGGAGAAAAGGGGAGAAATGACAGAACCTGATTGCTGGATTTTCTGGAAAATTATCGCCGGATTTTCTGGCCAGAATCCGAGTACTTCTGGTCGCTGGCAAGAAACCCTCGCCGAAATTGCTTGATATTGCCGGAGAAAGAGGTGGCCGGAATTATTCTACCAAAGAAGAAAGAAGTAGATCACCGTCGCCAAATGTAGCACGTCAACGGATGTCACCGGAGAACAGATGGCCAGATCTGAGAGAGATCGCGCCTAGCTCGATGTCACCGGGGAAAGAGATCGCGCCTAGCTCGATGTCACCGGGGAAAGAGATCGCGTTAGATCTCAGACTGTATTCTGGCAAAAGGAACAGAGACGATGACTAGCGAGGTGGAGAGAAAGAAAATTGCCGTCGCAACAACAATCGCCGGAAGTCGCCTTGACCATTAGTGAAAATGCATGGTTACGTCTGATCGGAGACGGCGATGTATGTTGAGTCATCGATGAGTTCTTCTCTTCGACAATAGAAATAATCCTAAAAGATTCATAATCTAATCGAAGAATGCCAGAATCAAGAAAATAATTTTTAACAAACTAGAAATCAGAAATCCAAAGCAAAACAACATAATTTTCTAAACAAGAAGAAAACTCGATTTTGGGCAAAACCCAAAGTGTTATTTTATTTTCCTTACATATTTACTATTGTATTTATGTGATTTTGTTTGATTCTAACTCTTAACATATTATTTGTTTATCCAACTTAATTAAATTCCTAGGATGAACCATTTTGTGTTGATTTGTTTCCTAAATAATTTATATTGTTTATTTTTATAACTTAGTCATTTTCGACAAGATTTGGTTCAATTTCTTTCCTTAAAGTATCAAATTGTTAATTTCTTTTCAAAAATCCTTTCCTTACCTTATTGAAATATTCAGGTTGCTTTAAATAGTTTTATCTAAAAATGCATCTCTTATTTCAAGTCAATTTTGTTTAAATTAGTTTTGTTCATTTAAATTATCCAAAGAAATTATTAGCCTCCCTTTCTTTGAAAATAATTTCTTTTTTACTTTAAATCAAGTTACCTAGCTAGTTGGTAAAATTTATCTTCTTTTCAAACTATTTTAATACATTAGTTGGAATTTTAGAAGTTTTATTACCTTTTTATTTTCTCAGTCAACTTTTCAAAATTAGACAATTTTTCTCAAATTCCTTTTAAATTATTTAGATTATTAAATAGAGTTTTTCCTACCTAGAAGATTTTAAGAATATTTCTAGAATAGTTAGTCATATTAAGTTTAGTCTTCAGTCAACCGCACATAGTGTGACCATTTTGAGTGATTAATATCTTCTCAAAGTGGAAATTAGAACCCTTACCTTTTTTTAAAAAAAAATTGTAAGACTTTTCTATTAGAGTTTTAAGATCTTTTAATATTTTCTTAATTTCTTTTAAAAAAATTAATTGATTACTCTCTTCCTTTTTTTTTTTGAAAAATTATTGTTTTTCATTAATTAAGTTTAAACCAATTTTTTCCTAAAAAAGTCATTTTCACAATTAACTGAAATGGCCACTCCGCTGGGGATTTAATTAGGTTCTAACCATTAGACTTGACTAACTTTAAGAATTATAATATTAGTAATTTCATTTTTTTTCTTATTTACACTTTATTTGTTTAAATTCAATATTTAACAGTCGTTGAATTTCATGGAAAAATTGATGTCGCTCAACATGGCTACTCAAAGGAAGCAGAGGCGGTCATCATCAGCATAATGACCCAACTTTAGACGTCGGGGTTGAATTCCACAGGGAACAATGTGTTGGTGATTGAGTAGAAGGATCTATGGCTACTCGATTTTGTCTCAATGAGAGAATACCAAGCAAAACTTCTAACCAAATAGGGAGAAGCTAAACTAACAACTACTCCTATGAAATAATTGGGGTAATGATTTTATCAAGCAAGGAACCAACGATAGGGGATATGAGAATCAATCAAAACTCAATCGATCCATCACACTTAGCATCAAATGAACTCTATGGGTAGACTAGGTTGCTTGTAATCACCCTTCGATTAGGAAGAAGGTGATGTTTCATAAGAGCCAACTATGACCTCCTACGCAAGCCACTCAAAGACACGTTTGGCTTGAGCACCTCAAAGCAAAAGTCCCAAGACCTTAGTCGTTGAGTCCCTTTCGAGGCTCTCAACACATAAACCCATACTATCATGCAACCCTTAACTTCAACTACACTTGCTAAGGTAATAATTGAATATTTAAGCTAGATTCAAGTTCGCGACCTCAAATCTAAAGTTATACATGTAGATATGCATGCACCCACCCATAAATCAATTCAGACAATCAAAGCAATTTGGGAGGAACCCACTTGATTTTGCAAGTAAATCATCAACTAAGCATTAAAGCAAGAGAAATAATCAAGACCCATATACAAATTATAATCTAAGCTCAATTAAATCTATAAATTATGCATTCAAGAACAAGGAAAAAAAGAGTGAATGAAAGATAAATACAAGTGAAGCCCTCACTCTTCAATTCGCTTAAGAATTTGAAGAAAACTTGCTCTAAATCCTCACCCTAAACCAAAATCTACACTAAAGTGTGTGTTCCTTCAAGAATGTGTATATTCTCTAATGAATGAATCTCCAGCTCCTTCCTTATCATGAACAAGGGCTGGGAGTGTGTGTATATGTGATTTTGGAGCTGAAATAACAAAATTCCTTAAATGCCCTAAAGTTGGTCGCTGAATTGCTCCGCGTTCGCGGAGGTCAACAGGTTCTTCACCCTCCACATTCGAGCCTAGACATTTTCCGATTGCGGACTAATGTCACCCAAGTTATACCTCCTTTTAGAGGATAAGGTGGTCGTTGTCAAGATATAAAACCTAACCAAGGTTAGGGTGGAACCCAAGGGAATACGTAGACTCAAAGAAAATTAATCAATAAGCAATTCAAGTAATTAACCAACTCAATTCCCCGAAAGAGGGGGGGAGGGTTTGCAATATTCAACAAGAAAAATAAACTAAACTAACATTCACAAGAGATAATCAATAATGGAGGGGAACTAGGGTATTATGTTCCCTATGATTCCCCAACTTAGTATCCTCGGATAAACCAATTCAAATTAAGTGTATAACATACAAGATGGTAATTTAAGTTCACCAAACCCTTCGGTCCAGGTGAGAGGCAAATTTCACTATGTGACTTGACCCATCTCGATAGTGTGCAATACTAACCATTATCTATAGTCCCATTCAACCTGCCCTTGGTCTAGTTCGATTGATTAGACGATAACATATCATCGAATATTATAAATCAATCTCTTTTCCTATTCATTATCACCTGGATCGAGAAGGTAACACTAGACAAGTTCTAATGTTGGCCACCACTAGAAAACATGCAAAACAAAGAGAATCAATTAATACATATAAATACCCATTCAAAGAATTGAAAAATATATGGGTCTACTTTGTTAGATCTTCATGGTTCCCACAACCCATGTTATGGATTTAGTTACTCATGCTATGGGTAGGTGAAGAAATTATGAATTGAGAAAACATAATTAAATACTTACCTAATTGAATTATGAATCAAGCAAATCCAATATTGATTGAGAATCACAAGATGGAAGATCAAATTAATTCACAAGTGTTTTCTCCTCCAAAATTGAGGTCTCCAATTACAAAACCCTAAAAGTACTCTATAATGACGTTCTCTATTGTACTCCCCTAAACAAAACCCTAAAAAATACTATTTATAGTAATTATAATTATGTCCTTAAAAATAGACAAACTGATTGGCAACTTTCTACGAAAGGTCCTTATGACTCGTAAAGTGATTTACGAGCCGTAATCAGGGTCTCGTATTTAACTCTTGAGATCTTGGACTTCACTTCTACGAATCTACTTACGAGTGATAGACTGCTTCACGACTAGTATTGCTCTCTCATAGTCTTCATTTGCATCACTTTGTCCTTCACTGGAATTCTTCACGAAACCTCTCTATACGACTCGTATAGAGGTCTCGAATGACTGAACATAGATCTTATCTTTCACTGAAATTTGTCATGAAATTATCTCTACGACTCGTAGAGGGTCTCAGAAAATACCAAAAATCAGTAAACTCTGCAATTTTGCTCCAAAGTCACGTCCACCTGCTTTCCTGCAAAACTAAACAGAAAAACACATAAAAACTATAAATATTACATAGAGAACATACAAAATCCTAACTTTTAAGTATCAAATGTGTTGTATTTTGATAACACATCAACACCCTAAACTTAAAATTATTACTTGTCTTGAAGCGATGACTCAATCTATATAGACAATACAGTAACACACAGAGCTCAACACAATGACATGCATCACATACAATTCAAACTCAAGTACCCACACCAACTTTTCAAAACAAGATCAAATAACTATTTAGTAAACCAAAATACACCGGTGTCTTTGATAACACAACTATGACAAGCACGAGAATATCAATAGTTCAGGTATTTAGTAAATCAAAATTGACAAGTGCATTTGAAAACACAACTATGACAAGCAAGGAATTATCAATAGTTAACAATCACTGAACAAGTGAAATGCTAACAATGCAATGCAAGTGCCCTCATAGAAAAAAGTCTCATTTTTGACACTCAATGATGATTACAAATTTAGCTTTGGGACTGTGCAAACACACTCACTCTCACAAAAGAAGTTCATGCATAATGACTAATACCATAGGCTTGTCCCTGTACTAATAACTTAGACCTTCAACTAACTAGACTAGGATCACTTTAGGACTTTCTAGGCTTGTAATGTAGGCTCAAGGGGCTTTGGTATGACATTTTAGAAAAATAGTGACTAAAGGCCATCTTTGAACTACGTGTTTTCATCACTTTCACCTTACCAACTCTAATATTTTTACCTTATTCTCCCTTTTTTGACATTCAAGCTTTTCTAGGTGTTTTGTTCTCATTTTTTAGCTTTTTCTTTATTTTTACACTTTATTTTGCTTTTAATCTCAATCTAAGATATCTTTTTCTTTTTCTTGCACTTGGTACATGATTTTCTTCTTTTTCTCCTCATTCCCAGCTCACCACCTTATTTTTGTGCTTTTACCCCTATACCGGTCACCCTCAACTTAGGCTTTTGGATTATGGTGAAGTACACAATATCTATTCCCCGAATCAAGGCCACTTTTGGTAGCCACCATCAACTTAGGCTTTTTGCCTCAATCAAGATTCACAATACTCAAGGAAAAATCAAGGCCAATTTCAAGGTTTATCACTAGACAAGGCTAGGCTAATTAGGTATTTTTGAAAGAATTTGTACATGAAAGGCTCAAATATTTGGAACAAGCAATAAAACATCATTTGGTTAGTCATTTTTAGGCTAAAGTGGACTAATTAAAGAACAAAGGCCTAAAATCCCTTCCTAAACCATTAAATCTACAATTTACTCACTTTCTTCACCATCCTATCAACCATTAACAATCGTATATTCGTTAGAGTATGGATCCTAAGCCTAAATTCTTAAACACTATAAGAGGCATTAAATTGATATTAGCGCCTAAATCACATAATGCCTTTGCAAATTCAACATATCCAATGGTGCAGGGTATGGTGAATGTCATGACCTGGACCTAGGGTATAGGAGTGAAATGATAAATGGAAACCTGAGAGTCCCCAAACAAGCCGCATAACATCCATTCACATATCATCGATTCAGAAATACATACAAAATAGTAAACAAATAGTTCTAAGGGATGGAAAAGAAGGACTCACGCTTTGGGGATGTCATAGGGATAGGAATTAATATGGATTCACATAGCACATAGAACATAGTGACTAAAAGGCGGGTAAACATGACTCACACTATGGGGGCAATAAAGGATTTGGGATATTCCACTTTTCCACACTATAACATAATCACATATCATAAAACTCATATTTCAATCCTTTATAACCATATCAAATAGAGTACCATATTCATAAGCTCCGAGCACAACACATAGCATATATCCAAACAAGAGTTTACACGATGTCCAACAACGCCAATAATCATAAGATAGACGGGGCCAAGACATATCTCGGATTAACCCTTAAAGTAAAAAAAATAGTAAAAATATCAAAGGTGGAGGAATGATGGTTTTTCCTTGGAAGATATAACTCACCACAGCAAGTATCTAAAATTCGGTCTAGCCGTCGAACGGTGAATGAAGATAATTTCTAGTCCCAACATGGTTAAATCATTTAGGCGAAAAGTATGCATTAGTACATTTGAATGTACTAAATATACGGATAGGCAATGCACATGAAATCATAAAACCTACACTCAATGTTAGATAATAAGGGCACATATATAGAAAGAATCTTATAATAAAAGAATAGTATATCAATATGCCATGAGATGCATGATGCATGCATTTGAAAATAATTCATATATAATGGGGATGGGATCGTAACTGACATAAGACCAAGTGAGCTATATCTTGGAACTCCGTCGTCTTCCCCATAACGGATAAAGAGGTGACCTACTTGCCAAAGGTACATCCATTAACATTCATTATCATTATTCCCCAAAGGGGCATAAACATAATCCTATGTTAGGCACATAGTTCAAGAGAAAGGAGTATGGATCCTTGGGGAGAGCCCACTATGCCTCCAATCCAATCGGTGCTAGGTCATCATCCCATAAAAATACATATACATATAAGTGCTAAAAAAGAGGCATAGTTTTTCAAATTGTTTACATGCGTACTTAGGCTTAAAGGCCAAATCACATTTCATAATCATGCATTCCTAGGCTTAAAAGCCAAACATACTTCATAATCATGCATACTTGGGCTAAAACGCCAAATCATACTTTATGTCATACTTTTATGCATAGGAATAGCTCATTTAAGCACTTAGATATGAGAAAGGAGTATAGACCCTTGGGGATAACCCACCCTGCCTCTAATCTCAATTCTATGCTCATTCATACATAAACATTTGGTGTAAAACACCCATTATTTGCTCAAAAAACCATAATAATAGACATTTATGTGATCACATTCTTGTCATACCCATACTTTAATTTAAAACATAATCTGAGAAAGGAGTATGGACTCTTGCGGATAGCCTACCTACCTCCAATCAAAATTATATACTCATTTATACATAAACATATGGTGTAAAACATCCGTCATTTGCTCAAAGAGCTATCATAGACATTTATGTGATCACATTCTTGTCATACTCATACTTAAATTTAAAACATAATCATCATCATAATTGCGACTTAGCCCACATTATAAACTTCATGAAAGCCATAGTCATGTATGCATATGCCATGAATGAGATGAGAATAGCATGGGCATTGGAGATTTAATTTCAAATCAACAATACAGTATGAAATTCAAGTAAATTAATAGTAAAGTTAACATTTAAATCACAAATAGATTACCCATGCTCAAATCAAACTTTAAAGGGGACACACACATTCATAGCTTCATAACTTCAATGTGATTTATCATATTAAGGCTTAAATAACTTTAAAATCAATAATAAAACATAGCTCATACATCAATTGAATTAAATAAACAATAATTTTAAAAACCCATATCTAAAATAAGCTTAATTTCATGAAAATCAATTGAAAAGAGTTCAAGTCTTCATGGCTAAAAGAGACCATGAATCAAACCCATATACCTAAGTTCACCAAGAAGAAACATGAATAAAGAAGAAACATGAAGAATTTGATGAAGATTGGAGTCTTTCCTAGAATCCCAAGTTAATTCTCCACTAGAGTCTTTGAGAGAAGTTCTTAAGAGTTAATTGAAATAATTATAAGTGTAAGAGTGAATTTTGAATGAGGGAAATAGAGTTTACGTCATTTGAATGTCTTTAGATAGCAGAGAAAGTCTCAAAAGACTCTTAGGAGAAGCCATAATTACAAAAACACCATTAATGAATCATGCAGAGAAAATGTTACCAGGGGTCCGTATGGAGGGGTATACAGCCCGTACCAAGGTATACGGTCCGTGTTGCCTTCCATGATCCGACACTTATAAAAATTTCCACTGATGAAGGTCTGAGATGGTAATTCTATACTTAGAAGAAAGTTGAACGTTAACACCTGTAAAGTCGACTCCACAGCTTATGAGAGGTCACACAGACCGTGTGGCCTCTCGTGAAGCTTCACGAAGAAAATTCATTGTTGACAAAGTTTTGAGATAGTGATCTAAAACATTTAGAAAAGTTTCACTCTAACGCCCATATGGAAGTCCTTACGGACCGTGAAAGCTATATACTCTGTGAGAGGTCCCTGTGTGAAGTGCCTTGGCCAAAATGTGGATTTTTAATACCAAGCCCCTCTACACAGCACAACACACAGACCATGAAGCCTAACACAGACCGTGTGGGGTTCAAGTGTTGTATGCATTGGTCACAAACTCCAAATTAAAGCCAACATTCTATGCACAAGGCCAATGGCCACCTCAAGGAACCTCTACACGGTCTGTATACCTTCACGCAGCCCATGGAGGCTTCCCTGAAATGTTTTCTCGGTCAAAAAAAATTCCCAGAATCAAATTTCCATGCTCCATTAAGGTCATACAAAGTCCAAGTCCTTACATCGTGTATCCCTTGGGAACATTCATCCTCGAATATGCTAGAACAAGGCTTTTAAGGCTTGATTTAGAACATGCAACATCAAAACATAAGATACAATGCATATTTCATCACTTGAAAATCATAAAGTCATAAAAACTCATATCAAAACATATTCATATCATTTAAAACATCTTAAAAATATTTATCGCTCACATGTATCCATGTCATGCCGTGAAACGCAAGACTGAAAAAATTAGAACCACTTGGAATAGAAACAACCTAATACCTTAAGCTTGAGTAGATAGGAAAAGATGGGGATATCATTTCATCATGTCCAACTCCATCTCCCATGTAGCAGTCTCTATATGTTGATTTCTCCAAAGCACCTTAACCAAAGCCACGTCCTTATTACGAAGTACTTGCCTATCCAAAATCTCAACTGAAACTTCCTCATAAGACAAATTCTCCTCCTCCTTAACACTTTCCAAAGGCACAATAGTACTAGAATCACCAACCAATTTCCTCAGCATAGACACATGGAAAACCTGGTGAATAAAGCTCAAATCTGGAGGCAAATCCAATCTATAAGCCATATTCCCAATTTGCTCAATAATCTCATAAGGACATACATACTGGGGACTTAGCTTGCCTTTCTTACCAAAATGCATCACATCCTTCTTGGTGAGATCCTCACATACATCCAATCACCAATATAAAACTCAAGATCTCTCTTTCTAACATCTAAATAAGACTTTTGGCGACTTTGAACCCTCATAAACCTCTCCCTAATCAACTTCACCTTCACCATAGCCTCCAATACTATATC
>DF357526.1:98849-113633 GCA_000787875.1 Solanum virginianum
CGAGCTAGTCAAATCCATATCTCCCAACTCAAACCACCCTATCGGATAACTGTATCTCCTACTGTACAAAGCCTCAAACAGTGCCTTACCAATGCTAGCATGAAAGCTATTATTATGAGCAAACTCAATGAATGGTAGATGATAATCTCAATTACCTTTAAATTCCAACACACAGGCCCTCAACATATCCTCCAAAGTTTGAATAGTCCTCTCAGCTTGTCCATCAGTTTGAGGATGAAAAGCAATACTCAACTTCACCTTAATAGCAAGTCCTCTTTGAAATGATCTCCAAAAGTGAGAAGTAAATCGGGTGCCACAATCATATATGATAGACCTAGGCATACCATGCAACCTCACCAACTCTTTGATGTATGACCTTGCATAATCCTCACCACCAAAGGTAGTCTTGACTGGTCTGAAATGGGTCGATTTAGTCATCTGATCAAGATTAACCCATATTGTGTCAAATTGCCTTTGGTTCTGAGGCAAACCAACCACAAAATCCATATTCATATCTTCCTACTTCCAAGCAGGAATTTTAATATCTTGAGCCAAACCATCGGGCCTTTGGTGCTCTATCTTTATTTGTTGACAATTACGACATTCAAATACAAACTTGGCTATATCTTTCTTAATACCATGCCACCAATACACTTCCCTCAAATCTCAATATATCTAAGTAGATCCCGAGTGAACAGAATAATGAGATTATTGGCTTAGCTCATGATCACCCTCCTAAGATCATCAACATTCTGAACACATAACTGATCTTGATACCGAAGCACACCATCTCCACCTTGAGAGAAAACCTCAATCTTCTTTTTGGCAACCAATGTTTTCAACTCAACCAATCATGGGTCTAGACCTTTCTTAGCCTTGACATCAACCACCACAGAAGATTCAGCTGCATTTTGAACATGAATACCACCATCATTAGAGTTGGACAACCTAACACCCAACCTAGCTAAGTGGTGAACATCCTTTGCCAACTCCTTCTTCTCTTTCTCAACATAAGTCAAACATTCCATAGATAACCTACTAAAAGAATCGGCTACCACATTTGCCTTACCGAGATGATATTGCACACTTATGTCATAGTCCTTAAAGAGTTCCAACCATATAATTTGCCTCAAGTTAAGATCCTACTGAGTGAACACATGTTGCAAACTCTTGTGATCGGTGAAACATCAGCATGAACTCCCTACAAATAATGTCTCTAATGTTTAAAGAAAATGCCACTGTCACTAGCTCAAGATCATAAGTCAGGTAATTATGCTCATGCGTCTTCAATTGCCTCGATGCATAAGCTATTACCTTACCATGTTGTATAAGCATACAAACCAACTCAATCAAAGAAGCATCACAATACACCACAAACCTATCAAAGCCATCGAGAAGTTAGAACAGGTTCCTAGGTAAGCCCTTATTTCAAAGTTTGAAAACTCTTTTCACATTCATCCAACCATATAAACTTGGCGTTCTTTTGGGTCAACTTTGTCAATGGAGATGCAATAGATGCGAAACCTTCAACAAACATTCTGTAATAACCAGCCAACCCAAGAAAATATCAAAATATCTAAAGGAGTTAATGGTCTAGGCTAATTCTTCACTACCTCAGTCTTCTTCAGATCAACCTTAATATCATCACTGGATATCATATGACCAAGAAAATCTACTTCACCAACCAAAACTCACATTTTATAAACATGGTATACAATTGCTTCTCCCTCAAAGTCTAAAAAATTAACCTAAAATGAACTATATGCTCCCACTCACTTCGGGAATAAATTAGGATATCATAGATGAAGACAACTACAAAATATCAAGGAATGGCTTGAATACTCGATTCATAAGATCCATAAACACAACCAGAGTATTAGTCAAACCAAATAACATCACCACAAATTCAAAATGTCAACACCTAGTTTAAAAAGCCATCTTGGGAATGATAACCGGAAAGAAGGTCAATCATTGGAAATTTGATAGCCCTTTAAAGTTGATCAGACAAGTCATCGATCCTTGGCAATGGATATTCTTTATGGTTACCTTATTCAATTTTTTATAATCAATGCATATACGAAGAGACCCATCTTTCTTTCTTACAAGTAACGCTAGAGCAACCCACGGAGGTATACTTGGCCTAACAAAACATTTCTCTAACAAATCCTTCAACTGATCTTTCAGCTCTTTCAACTTAGATAATCTCATAAGATAAGGAGGAACAGAGATAGGTTGAGTATCCGGGAGAAGATCTATGCCAAAGTCAACCTCTCTTTCAAGAGGAATGTCAAACTAATCTTTGGGAAACACATCCAAAAACTTATTCACCACAGAAACAGATTCAAGAGTAGGTGACTCAGATTCCATATCCTTAACTCTCACAATATGATAAATACATCCCTTGAAAATCATCTTTCAAAACTTAAGTTAGCAAATAAATTAACCTTTGATAGTGGAGTCACTACCCTTCATTCAAGAACTGGCTCATCTGGAAATTGGAACTTGAATTTCGGGTTTTACAATTTATAGAGGTGTATGAAGCATGCAACCAATCCATCCCAAGAATAACATCAAAATCAAACATCTAAAGTTCCACAAGATCACATGGAATACTTTATGCAAAATAGAGACAAGACTACCCCAATAGACCCTAAACAATAGATTCACCCATAGGAGAATAAACAGAAAAGCTCCATCAAGATTTTTGGAGTCAAACCAAAATTAATAGCTAATAAATTGGTGCCTGGATCAAGCAATGCATAAATATCAAAATCAAAGACTTTTAACATACTGGTCATAACATTCAGAGCTTACTCCTCTTCATGTCGAGCATGCAAAGCATAGAACTTTTTATTTCTAGGAGCACCACCTTGTGGAGTTCTTGGTTGAACTTGATTACATTGAACTATTTGACATTTCTTTGGTTCCTTTTAGGCATTCAGCAAGCTTGTGACCCGTCTCTCCATACCAAAAGCAAGCACCTGAAACCTATAACCACTTCCCAAGGTGAGCTTTTCCACATTTGTCACATCTAGGAGGCAATGGTCCACCTTCAATCTATGCCTTCGGAGGAGGCACTCTAGCATTATCAAACCTTGCATTAGAACCTTGGCCCTATTTGAAAGCGACCATAGCCACCACCACTCTTGGAGTTGGAGAACCCACTATCATAATAACCCTCTTAGGTTCATTTACCCTCTTCACTTTGATGTTTTCTCCCCCAATTTGTTCAGCATATGTCATGAGTCTAGAGATGTCCATATCAAAAATATGCATGGCCGTATGATATGCCTATACAACCAAATTAGAAACACTAGAAATAAACTTGTGCATTTCTGCACTGGGGTAAGCCACAACATAGGAGCATACTTAGAGAGCTTTGTGAACTTAAGGGCATAGTTCCTCACACTCATACCACCCTGTTTGAGGTTGATAAATTCTATCATCTTGGCATCTTTAAGTTCAAGTGGGAAGAAATGATCCAGAAATGCAAACTTGAACTCTTCCTAATTAACAGCATCACCACAGACCCTCTCCATCAACCATTGAGTGTACCACACTTGAGCCACATCTTTCAACTGATATGCAGCCAATTTAGCCTTCTCCTCAGAAGTCACACCACACCTTAGTGAGCTCATCAATGAACTCTTGATCATTCTTATCAGTCTTTAATCCATAGAACTTTGAAGGATTCATCCGAGTGAAATCTCTTACTCTAGAAGCCAGAGTGGGATCACGGCGAGGAAGATTAGCCTGCCTAGTCTTAGAAGTCAGTACATGTGCAAGCGTAGAAAAGGCCACATAGAATTCACCATTAGAGATAGGTTCTTCTATAGGCACTTTAGGAACTTGGTCCTCATTAGCCGGGGTCGATCATGGTAGCGAAGCTCTACATGAAGGTACCTTCTGTAATATAGCAAGGACACTATTAGGATAAAGAAACCATGAAATATGCTCCAAAGCACGACACAAGACATGAAGAAGTGAGATAATCCCTAGAACGCCATTACAACCTCCCATTCATAGGCATAGTACACCTCATACCCATGAATAGCACTTTACTCGACAGGCACGTTAGACTTCAAGGATCATTTACAAACCTAGTGCTCTGATACCAAGCTTATCACGATCCAAACTTAGGGTTTGGGAGTGACATGGTGAATAGGAACCCAATAGTTCCTAAACAAGCCTCATAGCATTCAGTCACACATCACTAGTTCAAAAGCGCGTATAAAAAAGTAAACACATTATTCTAAGAGATGGGAAAGTTGGAGTCACATTATGGAGATATCATAGGGATAGAGATTAAAATGGATTCACATAACACATAGCATATAATCACTAAGGGGCGAATAAGTATGGCTTACTTTATGGGGGAAATAAAGGACTTGGGATCTTCCATATTTTCACATCATAATATAATCACATATCATGATACTCATATTCAATCTGTCATAACCATATATAATAGAGTAACATATTCATAAGCTCTGAGTACAACACATAGCATATACCTAAGCAAGAGTCTACAAGATGTCTAGCAATGCCTCTAATCATAAGATTAGATGGGGACCAAGACATGTCCTACTCACCCTCGTAAATAAAATAAACAAAACATCATATGTAGAGGAATGGAGGTTTGTCCTTGGAAGATAAGACTCAGCACAAAAAGTATCTCAAATCTAATCTAGCCATCAAACAGTCAATGAAGGTAATCTCTGGTCCCTACATGGCTAGATCATGTAGGAAAAAAGTATATGTTAGTATGTTTGAATGTACTAAGTATGCGGGCATGCAATGCACATGAGCTCATTAAACCTGCATTCAATGTTAGATTACAAGGGAACATATATAGAAAGAAACTTATAACAAAAAAATAATATATCAATATGCCATGAGATACATGATGCATGAAAGCAAAAATACTTCATATATAATGGAGATGGGACCGTAACCGACATAAGACCAACTGAGCTATAACTTGGAACTCCATCATCTTCCCCACAACAGATAAAAAGGTGACCTACTTGCCAAAGGTAGATAAATTAACATTTGTCATCATCACTTCCTAAAGAGGCACAAACATAATCTTATGTTAGGCACATAGTTTAAGAGAAAGGAGTATGGACCCTTGGGGATAGCCCACCCTACCTATAATCCCAACGGGGCTAGGTCATCATCACACAAGAATGCATATACATATACGTGCTTCAAAAAGAGGCATAGTATTTCAAATCATTTACACACATACATAGGCTTAAAGGCCAAATCACATTTCATAATCATGCGTTCTTTGGCTTAAAAGCCATTGCATACTTCAAAATTGTGCATACTAGGCTAAAAAGCCAAATCATACTTCATGATATACTTTCATGTATAGAAATAGCTCCTTTAAGCATATAGATATGAGAAAGGAGTATGGAACCTGGGGGATAGCTCACCTGCCTCCAATCTCATTCTATGCTCCTTAATACATAAACATTATATGTAAAAAAACCATTATTTGCTCAAAGAACCATTATGATAAACATTTATGTGATCAGATTCTTTCATACCCATACTTTACTTTAAAACATATTCATCATCATAATTGGGACTTAGCCCACACCATAAACGTTAGGAGAACCATAGTCATATATGCATATGTCATGAATGAAATGAGAATAGCACGCGCATTGGAGATTCAATCTTAACTCAACAATACAATATGAAATTTAAGTAAATTTATAAGTAAAATTTAAATTTAAATCACAGTACAGATTATCCATGCTCAAATAAAACTTTAAAGGGGAAATACACATTCATATCTTCATAACTTCAATGTAGTTCATCATATTAGGGATTAAATCAATTTAAAATCAACAATAAAACATCTTTATATATCAATTGAATTAAATAATCAATAATCTTAAAACCTCATATTTAAAGTAAGCTTAATTGTAATGACCTAAGCCTAGGGCATAGATATGACATGGCTTATGTGGAGCCTGAAGGGACCCCAACCAAGCCTCTTAACATACACATTCTTGGTCGCAGAAGCAATAAAATACAACAAAAGATAGTAAATAGGGACAACTAGGCTAAGGGACAACTTTCATATAATAAACATCAAGAGTCAACAGAGAGAGTCAAAGCTCATAGCATAGCACAAAACATGTCAAACACCTCTAAAACAAAGATACTTAGGAAGGGCCAAGACTCTACCAGGTTCACCCTCATAGTCAACATATACAAAAAAGAAGATAATCTTGAAACATAGTATGAGATCATAATCATCATCCCAGAAATGGAGGACCCACCAAAGAGCTTGAGAGAAGTCGCACTAGCCATGTGGAGGGGGATGATCAAGTGGAACTCCGCTTCCTACATGGTGACATCATATAGGAATATAGTATGTGTTAGTATGTTTGAATATGCTAATTATGTAGGATGCAATGCAACAAGTGATAAGCAACATAATCCAAATGCATAAGCACAGGCAATGAGTAGCATAAAACAATATGGTATGTATGTGAGATGCTATGTAGTAAATCATGCTTATATAGAACATAATACATGTGCAAGAAGAGACCACTATCATATTGGTGGATTATCGTACCCTACCACCCTGAGTGAGTGAGGTACAAACCCCATCAATTGGTTGGTGGATCATCGCACCCTACCACCCTTGATGATTGAGGTACCAACCTCATCAATTGGTTGGTGGATCATCGCACCCTACCACCTAGGTGACCATGGCACAAACCCCCCGACATGGTTGGTGTATCGTCATACCCTACAACCCTAGGTGATCGAGGTACAAACCCCCGACATGTTAATCAAGGTACAAACCCCTCGACATGGTAATCAAGGTACAAACCCCTCGACATGGTAATCAAGGTACAAACCCCTCGACATGGTTACTTGACGCGCAACCCCCGAGTAAGGCATTATCACATTCCAACACATTCATTTCATCATCATATAGTCATTCAACTCATAAGACATCCATTGGGTCATCAATTTCTCAAGATATCCATTATCGAACATTTTATCAAACACTTGGCGGGTGTGTAATGCTAGTGTAAAACCATGCAAGGAAATCCAATGTAAAACCGTCAAAAAATACTTGGTAACACCCTTAAGTACTATACATCAAAATCCTCCATCAAATCTCACTATCGATCTTAGATTCATAGCTTAAAACATAGTAAAACAATCACAACTTCAACATAGCGTGCAGTGAAATTCATAATAGATAAGACTCATGAGTAAATAAATTTTAAACCATGAAACTTTAGGCAAAAAAGAGCTTGGGTATCATTGGTGAAAGGAACCCATGAAAGAAACCCACATAACTTAGCTTTGTAGAATCCTTGAAGACTTGAAAGAAGATTGAATATGGAGACTTGAAGCTTGAATAAGAACCTTAAGATCCGGATGAGTTTTGAGACTCAAATTTAGGAGTGAAATATTTGGCTAAGTGTTTGAGTGAGTATTAGGGAATGTTTTGAATGATCTGAGGGTAAAATAAGGTTAAGTATATACATTTTCACGCATGAGAACACTTAGGCCCATGACCCAAAAGTTTTGGACCGAGATAAAAATCACTAGCAACAAAATATATAGGTCCGTGTCTGTTTCACGACATAGACCTATCATGAAAGCAAGATTTACACAGGTCCGCGAGGCTGCGCGTTGCGGCACCGTCGCAGATCAATTCTGAAAATCAAAATTTTTGGAAAATAAAATTGCGATTCACTTATTTTAAAATCAGGGTTAGACCCATTTCCCACTCAATTTGACCCTCTAAACAAGTATATAAAGTCAGATTTCTAATATCATGCACGATTTTGAGATATATGAAAATTATGATTTTGGGCACTTTTGGGGCACATTTTTGGCACTTTTGGGGTCGTTTCGATATCTCCCCCTTGGGAACATTTGTCCCCAAATGTCAAAGAAACGTATATGAGAGACATAAGCATGATGATTTCAGCCCACATGAAGATGCAACAATGCGTTTAAACATTATTTTAAAAATCTCAACATAAGTGTAAAATCATCATGAACTTGTCAATTTAAACATGAATGCATGAAAATATCATGGGCTGAACTTTGACTTGAAATCACATAGGGGGACTTATATTGATACCTTAGGCTTCAGTGGAGTAGAAAAAATAAGGATATCACTTTTGCATGTCCGCTTCGGCCTCCCATGTAGCACTTTCAACTTTTCGATTCCTCTAAAGGACCTTATGGAAGCCACATCCTTGTTCCTCAACCTCTTCACTTGTTTATCAAAAATCTGAATTAGTTACTCTTCATAGGTTAAATTGTCTTCAATAACACCCACAAAATCAAGGGCATAATAGCATTAGGGTCTCCTACACATTTCCTCAACATGGATACATAAAAGACCGGATGAACCAAATCCATCTCACTAGGCAATTCCAATTCATAAGCTACTTTGTCAATCCTCTTCATCACCTTATAAGGACCCACATAACTAGGAATCAACTTTTCCTTCTTACCAAAATGAACAACACCCTTCATGGGTGACACTTTTAAATAAACCCAATCACCAACTTTGAATTCATGATCCCTTCTCCTCACATCGGCATAGGACTTTTGGCGACTTTGAGACGTCTTCAACCTTTCTCTAATCATCCTAACTTTCTCTAGGGCCTCCATAAGCAAATCTGGGCCCAACAAAGCCACTCACTGACTTCAAACTACCCAACCGGTGATCTACAACGTCTACCATAAAGAGCCTCAAAAGGAGCCATATTGATACTAGAATGATAGCTATTGTTGTAGGCAAACTCAATCAAAGGAAGATGATCATCCCAACTACCCTTAAGCTCCAATACACAAGCCCTAAGTATGTCCTCAAGAATTTGGATAGTTCTTTCGGCTTGGCCATCCATTTGAGGGTGAAAAGTCTTACTAAACTTTAACTTGGTTCCAAGATCTCTTTGGAAGGACCTCTAAAATTGTGAAGTGAATGGTGCACCACGATCCAATATGATGGACAAAGGTACCCCATGCAACCTCACAAATCATGAATGTACAACCTCACCATATATAGTCTTAACCGGTACAAAGTGAACCAATTTTATCATCCTATCAACCACAACCCACATGGAATCAAAAGCCTTTATAGTCTTGGGCAACCCAACCACAAAATCCATATTAATCTTTTCCCACTTCCTAGTAGGAATCTCTATATCTTTGATTAGGCCACCCGATCTTTGATATTTGGCATTGACTTGTTAGCAACTATGGCAACCGGATACAAATTTTGCAATGTCTTTTTTCATGCCTCTCAACCCATACACCTCTCTTAAATCTCTATACATCTTAGAAGAACTGGGGTAAATAGAATAGGAAGAACCATGAGCCTTATCAAGAATCCTCTCTCAAGCCATCAACACAAGGCACACATAACCCACCTTGGTATCTAAGGGTACCATATCCCCCTTAGGAGAAAATATCTACCTTTCTATTAATAACCAAGGCCTTCAATTCTAACAAGGAGGGATCAAGGTCTTGCTTATCTTTCACCTTCTCAACCAATGAAGATTTAGAACCATCAATAACAACACCAACATTATCCACCTCTTCCAACCTAACTCCTAATCTAGCCAACCGATGGACCTCCCTAAACACCTCCTTATCACCACCATCAACATGTGATAGGCTATGTATAGACACCCTACTTAAAGCATCCACCAAAAAATTAGCCTTACCTGGATGATAGTACACACTCATATCATAATCCTTAAGAAGCTCCAACCATCTCCTTTGCCTGAAGTTAAGATCTTTTTGAGTGAACATATATTAGAGACTCTTATGATTGATGAACATATCAACATGCACCATATACAAATAATTATGCAAAATCTTTAATGCAAATACCACGGCGGCCAATTCAAGATCATGAGTAGGATAATTCTTTTCATGCACTTTGAGTTGTCTAGAAGCATAGGCTACCACTTTACCATTTTGCAATACAACACAACCCAAACCAATGCTAGAAGCATCACAATACATAACAAATCCTTTTAGCCCTTTCGGGAGTGATAAAATAAGAGCAGACAAAAGCTTATCTTTCAATGATTGGAAGCTAATTTCACACTCATTGGTCCACACAAACTTAGCTTACTTTTGGGTCAATTTTGTCATGGGAGAAGCAATATAAGAGAACCTATTCACAAATCTCCGGTAGTAACCCTCTAAGCCCAAGAAGCTCCTAATATCCGACGGGGTCAATGGTCTAGGCCAATTTCTAATTACGTCCATCTTTTTAGGATCTACCTTAATACCATCCCTCAATACCACATGACCTAGGAAGGCAACTTTTTCAAAAAAATTCACACTTCTCATATTTAGCTTACAATTTCTCTTCCTTCAATTTTTGTAACACTACCCTCAAATGACCCATATGCTCCTCCTCCTTAGTATGTGAATAGATCAAAATATCATCAATAAAGACCACAAAAATGATAGCAAAAGACAATTGTTAGGGGGAAAAACCTTACCTCAACTTCTATAGCATGACATAGAGTAAGAAGAAGGGAAATATATCCTAAATGCCTCATAGCCTCTTGTTCATAATTATGGTGCAAAACACAACCATGAACAATAGCCAGTGCGTTGGTCAACCCAAATGGCATCACAATAAACTCATAATACCCATACCTAGTGCAGAAGGCCGTTTTAAGAATATCACACTCCCTCACCTTTACTTGATGATACCTGGACCGAAGATCAATCTTAGAGAAGTGGCTATCCCCTTGAAATTTGTCAAATAAGTCATCAATCCTTGGAAGAGAATAGCTATTCTTGATGGTGACCCTATTAAGATGCTGGTAGTCAATACAGATTCTAAGGGACCCATCCTTCTTTTTCACAAACAACACTGGTGCACCCCAAGGTGATTGGCTAGTCCTAATAAATCCCTTCTCCAATAAGTCCCTCAATTTTTCCTTCAACTACGTCGGGGCCATACACTAAAGGGGAATAAAAATAGGTTGAGTATCGAGAAGGAGGTCTATACCAAAATCTATTTCCCTTTTGGGAGGAACACTGAGAAGGTCATTAGGAAAGATATTGAGGAGCTCATTTACACCTGGAACCGACTCTATGGGAAAGACCTTGGACTCCACATCCCTAACCCTCACAAGATGATAGAGACACCCCTTAGAGATCAACTTACGAGTTTTAATGCAAGAGATAAACCTACCCTTGGCCACCACATCATGACTCTCCCACTCAAGAATGGATTCATTTGGGAATTAGAACTTGACCCTATGAATTTTGAAATCAATAGAGGCATAGTATGCATGCAACCAATCCATCCCAATAGTGAATTTGGGGGCCCCATTGGGGCCCTAGTCATGGCCCACGGGGTTGGGTCGTGATATACAATAAATAGAGGCATAGTTTGTATGCAACCAATCCATCCCAAGAATGACTTCAAAATCAACATTTCCAACTTAATAAGATCATAAGGCAATATTTTATACAAGATGCAAATGGGACAATTTCTATAAACCTTCCTAGTAACAATAGATGCACCAATAGGAGTAGATACCTCATATGACTCACACAATAATTCGAGCTCAATATGGAACTTTTTGGCAATAAAGGGGGTAATAAAAGAAAGAGTGGCACCCAGATCAGTCAATGCATACACATCAAAATCAAAGACTTTTAACACACTGGTGATGACATTGGGAACCTCCTCAACCCCTTGCATCCCTTAGAGTGCATATAATTAATTGTGCCTTGGGTCACCACCTTGTTGACCACCTCTACCCAAGGGAACCATATTAGCACCTTGTGGACGAACCTCCTTGCCCTTGTTGCAATTTTGAGGGCAATCCATCACCTTATGCTCAACTTCCCCACAACCATAACAAGCATTAGTATCCCTCAAGAATGGGCCATTATGACCCCTACCATATTTGGGATACCCACCATTAGGAACCACACCTACAACACCTTAGGCTTTTGAAAAGTCATTGGCAACCCTCCTATGAGAAGACCTTTGGCCTTGATGGAATCGGCCTCCCTTTTGACTTTGAAACTTTCCCTTAAAACGAGCCCTCTGGGCCTCATGACCCCTTCTCTCCTCAATTTCTCCTCCTCTATTTGTTTGGCATAGGTTATCAAACGGGATAAATCCATGTCACTAATCAACATAGTGGACCAATACTCCTCACTTACTAAGGCGGAAACACCCATCTCAAATTTCTCATCCTAGACCTTGAGTCAGCCACCAGGTATGGAGCATATTTTGGAAATTGGTTGAACTTGAGGGCATACTCCCTCACACTCATAGTCCTTTATCTCAAATTCATAAATTCCACTAATTTGTCTTCCCTAAACTCAAAGGGGAAGAACTGATTCAGGAAAGCTGCCTTGAACTCCTCCCAAAGTACCACATTATTGACCCTTTTCACCTCTTTCCATTGATTGTACCATATTTATGCTACAACTTTGAGTTGGTAGGCCGCAACTCTGCCTTATCCTTTGACCTCACACCTATGATAGACAAAATCTTATAAACCTCATCAATGAATTCTTGAGGGTCCTCATTCAACTTTGACCTATGGAATTTTGGGGGATTCATCCTCATGAAATCTCTCACCAGAGATGGCAATGTAGGAGCATGAGGGGTTTGGGGCCCTTAGTTGGCTTGATTAGCCATAACATGTGCAAGTAAAGTGTCAGCATCCCGAAGCTCTCCATTAGACGATTGCTCTTATGTGTGTAGGCTCTTCTTCCTCTTATGTTAGGCATGATCTAGTATAGCAAAAGACAATTGTTAGGGGGAAAAACCTTACCTCAACTTCTATAGCATGACATAGAGTAAGAAGAAGGGAAATATATCCTAAATGCCTCATAGCCTCTTGTTCATAATTATGGTGCAAAACACAACCATGAACAAAGACTCTAATCGACACGGTGTTTTGGATACTAAGGATCCAATAACTTAGTGCTCTGATACCAAGTTTTTCATGACCCAAGCCAAGGGCCTAGACGTGACACGGCATTTGGGGAACCTTAAGGGACCCCAAGCAAGCCTCTTAATACATCATTACATATCCTTGGTCATGAAAGCAATAAAATACAACAAGAGATAGTAAATAAAGACAACGAGGCTAAGGGACAACTTCCATATCATAAATATCAAGAGTGAAGAGAGAGTCAGAGCTTATAGCATAGCACAAAAGATATCCAACAACACCTCAGAAACTTAGATACTTAGCAGGGGCCAAGACAAGCTACCGGGCTCACCCTCGTAGTCAACATATACAAAAAAGAAGATAGTCTTGAAACATAGTATGAGATCATAAACATTATCCCCAAAATGGAGGACTCACCAAAGAGCTTGAGAGAAGTCATACTAGCCACTTGGAAGAGGATGATCAAGTGGGGCTCTGGTTCCTATATGGTGAAATCATGTATCGATAGAGTATGTGTTAATATATTTAAATGTCCCAAGTATGTAGGATGCAATGCAAAAAGTGATAAGTAACATAATCAAAATACATAAGCATAGGCAATGAGTAGCATATAATAATATGGAATGCATGTGAGATGCTATGTAGTAAATCATGCTTAGTTAGAACATAATGCATGTGCAAGAAGAGACTACTATCATACTGGTGGGTCGTCACACCCTACCAGCCTTGGTGATTGAGGTACTAACCCCATCAATTAGTTGGTAGATCATCGCACCTTACCACCCTTGGTGATTGAGGTACCAACCCCATCAATTGGTTGGTGGATCGTTGTACCCTACCACCCATGGTGACTGAGGTATAAACCCCTTGACATGGTTGGTGGATCTTCGCACCTTACCACTTTTAGTGACCAAGGTATAAACTTCTTGACATGGTTATTAAGGTACAAACCCCTCGATATGATTATCAAGGTACAAACCCCTCGGCATGGTTACCCGTTGCGTAACCCCCGAGTAGGGCATGGTCATATTCTTACACTATATAGCAAAAAACCATATAAATATGCTCATTGCATTATTGTGTAGTTATTCAACTCATAAGACATTCATAGGGCCTTCAATTCCTCAAGATAACCATAATTGGATATTTTATCAAACACTTGGTGGGTGTATAGTTCTAGTGTAAAACCATGAAATTTAGAGATGAAATCATGCAAGAAAATCTAGTGTAAAACCATCAATCAATACTTGGTAATACTCTCAAGCAATATACATCAAAACTCTTCACCAAAGCTCACCATAGATCTTAGATTCATAGCTCAAAATATAGTAAAATAATCACAATTTTATAAACCCCAACATAGCATGTAGTGAAATTCATAATAGATAAGACCCATGAGTAAATCAACATTAAACAATGTAATTTTAGGCACAAGAGAGTTTGGGTATCATGGGTGAAAGGAACCCATGAAAGAAACCCACATACCTTAGCTTTGGAGAATCCTTGAAGAAGATTGGAGATGGAGACTTGAAGCTTAAATGAGAAACTTATGATCCGGATGAATTTTGAGACTAGAATTTAGGAGTCAAATATTTGGCTAAGTATTTGAGTGAGTATTGGGGAATGTTTTGAATGATATGAGGGTGAAATAAGGCTAAGTATAGGCATTTTCACACATGAAACACTTAGGCCCAAGACCCAAAAGCCTTGGACCAAGATAAAAATCTCTGGCAATAAAATACATAAGTTCGTGTCTGGTCTATGTTGCAGAGGTAAGATTTACACAGGTCCATGATGACTGCGCCTCATGGCACCGTCGTAGATCGAT